>SMJT01000085.1:1158191-1181239 GCA_004349715.1 Crucihimalaya himalaica | reverse complement strand
GAATCCGGTTTGTGTGGTTGCGAATATTATTTACGGAATAGTATTTGCTTGTTTAAAAAAAAAAAAAAATAGATAACCCGGGCGGGGTTCATCTCAGCTTGGTATCAGAGCATTTACGGTTCTAGGATGGTTTAGGAAGTTTAATTGGATTAATTAAATTTCCTGTTGTGTGATGCATGTGGTTACTTGAACCGTGAATTGTGGTGTCTTAATTGATTATGTGTGATTAGTCAGCATTGAGTGTGGTATGGGGTCTTAGATCATCCTCTTCGAGCCTTCAATGAGATTTCCACCCGGTTAATTATTCTGTTTTCTGTGTTTGGTGTTGTGTTTGAGCTCTGTGTGGATAGAAGTGCGATGGTTCTGAGAGGCAGAGGCTTGGTCGTTCCGCGGTGTGCCCAGGCCATGGAGCTCCCTTTAGTTGAGGAGAGTGTAGCACGAAGTGCTACGAGTTGAGCAGGTCATGGATTCGCTGCGGTCAGGAGGAGTCCGAGGGTGTGGGCCGGTGTGAGTGCTGGTTTAGCCCGGTGTGGGTGGCATGTGTGGCTGGAAGGCTCCTTCATCCAGGCGGTGCGCTGTCGGGTGTGCAGCAGCGTTGTGGGTTCAGGCCTCGATGATCGCGATTGTGATCTATCGTGACGCCAGCTGGTTGGAGGGGGCGGTTAAGCCAGAGAGGTACGCGAACAGCTCGGGTGAGTACCCACCGTGGGTGGTGGCGGGGGTGAGAGGCAGCCTAGAGTGGGGGTTGGCGGCTGTGCGAGGAGGAGTTTTCATGCTTAACGTGAAGATGAGGCGGGCAGACGTGCAGGGAGATGGTGCAGCAGGAGTTCTGGTTCCGGTGCCAAAGCCTGAGGGAGCAGGGATGAGTGGAGATGCGGCGGCGTGCAAGCGAATTTGCCGGGTGTGGGGTCGGGATTGAGGGGCTGTCCTGAGGGGCAGGTACCGTGTGGATTTGTTCGCAAGACGAGTGCGCAGCTATCGTGGATGTGATGCGGCCACCTGTGGTGCGAAAGGTGGTGCATCGGAGACGAGGCTCAGGCCGATATGGAGCCTGGGCTGATTTTGTTGTTGGAGTTTAAGCTCCAAGTATTGTTCCTCCGGGGCGATCGGTGCGAGGCGCGGTGGGGAGGGCGAGTTCTTCTCCTTTTGGTTTGCCGGTTTCTCAGACCAAGGATGCTATTTGGGTCATCGTTGATCGGTTGACCAAATCGGCACGTTTTCTGGCCATAAAAAAAACCGATGGAGCTGCGGTTTTGGCTAGGAAATATGTGCAGGAGATAGTGAGACTTTATGGGGTACTGGTGAGCATAGTGTCAGACCGGGATCCTAAGTTCACTTCAGATTTCTGGAATGCGTTCCAGGCTGAGATGGGCACTAAGGTGCATATGAGTACGGCTTATCATCCTCAGACCGATGGGCAGTCCGAGAGGACCATCCAAACTCTCGAGGATTTGCTGAGAATGTGTGTACTCGACTGGGGTGGTCATTGGGTGGATCACTTAATCTTGGCAGAGTTTGCTTACAATAATAGCTACCAGGCAAGTATTGGGATGGCTCCATACGAGGCGCTGTATGGGAGACCATGTCGTACACCGTTGTGTTGGACTCAAGTGGGGAGAGGAGCACATGTTTTGTTCAGTAAACTACGGAGAAGATCCGGGTTTTGAAGCTGAACATGAAAGAAGCTCAGGATCGGCAAAAGAGTTATGCCGATAAGAGAAGAAAAGAGCTTCTGTTCGAGGTGGGAGATAGTGTGTATCTCAAGATGACGATGTTGAGGGGTCCCAACAGGTCCATTACTGCGACTAAGTTGAGTCCAAGGTATATGGGTCCGTTCAAGATTGTTGAACGAATTGGGGAGGTGGCTTACAGGTTGGAGTTACCTGAGATTATGCAATCATTTCACAAGGTTTTCCATGTGTCCATGCTGAAGAAGTGCTTGCATAAGGATGATGTGGTGTTGGCTAAGATTTCGTCAGATCTTCAGCCTAACATGACCGTTGAGGCGAGGCCAGTGAGGGTTCTCGAGAGAAAGGTCAAGCAGGATCGTCGGAAGAAGGTTCCAATGATCAGAGTCTTGTGGGATTGTGACGGTGTTGAGGAGGAGACTTGGGAACCAGAGGCGAGGATGAAAGCTAAATTCAAGAAGTGGTTCGAGAAGCAAGCCGAGGCTTGAGCTTTCATCGAAGGTTCCAGTTTCCTAGTGGAGTATTGTGTTGTACTCGTTTCATTATGTATTTCGTTTTGTGGTTGTAACGTTAATACATTTTTGAAGTTTAATAAGATGAGTATTTCTTATTAAAGTGGTGACTTGTGTAGTCATGGTTAATGTGATATTCCGGGTTTGGAATATGTGTGGGAGTATGACATTGTGTTGTTGTACGGGAACCACGTGAGGTAGTTTCGGTCTGAGATGCTTATAGACGTATAGATTTGAGTGCTCTAGGGACGGTGGTCCTGAACAACTCGTACTTGTTTGCCACAAGCTTGAGGGATAGTGTTCCCGAGGGTGGGGTGGTGTGTTTTGCCACAAGCTCGAGGGATAGTGTTCCCGAGGGTGGGGTGGTGTGTTTGGCCACAAGCTCGAGGGATAGTGTTTCCGAGGGTGGGGTGGTTTGTGTTTTGCCTTTAGCTCGAAGGATTGTGTTCCTGAGAGTGGTGGCGTGAGTATGAGTTGGGAGCAATGAGTCTATAACGTGAGTATAAGCATAGAGATCGGATGTAGACCTCATAGGTTGATAGTGTTCGACCTCAGTTGTGGTTTGGGATTGGCCGGTGGGCCAAGAGTTGTGTAGGTTGATAGTGTTCGACCTCAGCTCGTGCTTGGTTTGTGTGGCCGTATTGGCCGAGATTTGACCAATCGTTGTGACAATTGTGAGTTAAGTCCTAGTGAAAGGACTATGCGGTGAGATTCGAGGACGAATCTATGTTAGTGGGGGAGAATTGTAACGCCCGTGTTCCGGAAAAGGAAATGTTGATGAGCTCGAGATGTTATTGAGCTCGGGACGTTATTGAGCTCGGGACGTTAACGAGCTCAGGGTATTAACGAGCGAGTTTGGGTGTGGCGAGCTCGGGTATGTTGCGCGATCTCAGGGTATTGTGAGGTCCGGTTCCGACATTAAGAGTTGGGTGAACAAGTCCGGTGGGCGCCGACCTTGTGGAACTTGCGGAAAAATGCACTCGGGTGAGTGTAGGGCGAGGATATGTCTCATATGTGGTAGCAAAGACCACAAGGCAAGTTTCTGTCCCAAGAAGGCTGATGGAAAATCGTGCTTTAACTGCGGTGAAGAGGGGCATTTTAGGTCAAATTATCCAAAGTTGGTGCAGCAAACCGGGAAACGGGCAAATGAGGAGCTGCCACCACCGCCAAAGAGGCAAGCGATCATGCCGCGGATGTATGCTATGGCTGAGGAGTCGGATAGGCCAAGCACTTCTCGTCCGATCACTGGTAAGCCCTATCCCTTACCTAAGTAAATTTCTTTGTGAAATTTGAGTGTTGCATGCTCGGTTAGGTTTTTACGATTCTAGGTGAATTCGTAGGGACTGTTTTCATGGGTGGTGTGGCAACCCATGTTATGTTTGATTCCAGAGCGACTCATTGTTTTGTGAGTCCGGATATGGTTGGGAAAGGTGGTTTCCAAAAGGAACCCGAGAGTGTCTTCGGGTTAGTCAAGACAGCTGGTGGACAAGTCATGATGACCTATGGAAAGGTCAGAGTCATTTCCGTGATGATTTGCGGAGTGGATATGCCAGCAGACTTGGTGATTTGCCAAGTAAAGTCTTATGATGTGATCCTTGGAATGGACTGGCTTGGAGACCACAAGGCACATCTGGATTGTCACCGAGGAAGGGTGAACTTTGAGACGCCAAAGGGGATGTTGGTTTACCAAGGAATTAGGCCAACGTCCGGGAGCTTGATTGTCTCGGCAATTCAAGCGGAGCAGATGATGGCAAAGGGCTGTGAGGCGTACATAGCCACGATCACAAGAAAGGAAGTTGGATCAGAAGTGGAACTTGAGAATATTCCAGTGGTGCGAGAATTTGAGGACGTTTTTGGTGCGTTAAGTGGATTACCACCATCACGTTCGGCTCCGTTTACCATTGAGCTTGAGCCTGGTACAGCTCCAATCTCGAAAGCTCCATATCGGATGGCACCAGCAGAAATGGCCGAGTTGAAAAAGCAGCTAAGTGAACTGATGGAGAAAGGTTTTGTGAGGCCGAGTAGTTCACCATGGGGTGCACCGGTTCTCTTTGTGAAGAAGAAAGATGGAAGCTTTCGACTTTGCATCGATTACCGAGGATTAAACCAAGTGACGGTAAAGAACAAGTATCCTCTTCCAAGAATTGACGAGTTGTTGGACCAACTCAAGGGTGCTACTTGTTTTTCAAAAGTGGATTTGGCATCAGGTTACCATCAGATTCCGATAGAAGAATCGGATATTCGGAAGACGGCCTTTCGGACAAGGTACGGGCACTACGAATTTGTTGTCATGCCGTTCGGGCTGACGAATGCTCCTGCAGCATTCATGAAACTCATGAACAATGTATTCAGGGAATACTTGGACGAGTTTGTGATCATCTTCATAGATGACATCCTAGTTTACTCAAGGAACGCGGAGGATCACGTGGTTCACCTAGGAAAAGTGCTGAGTAAACTAAGGGAGCATAAGTTGTTCGCCAAGCTTAGCAAGTGTAGCTTTTGGCAAAGGGAGATCGGATTCTTAGGCCATGTGGTCTCGGACAAAGGAGTGTCCGTGGATCCGGAAAAGATTAAGTCAATCAAGCATTGGCCGAAGCCAAGGAATGCTTCGGAAATAAGGAGTTTTCTCGGATTGGCTGGATACTATCGTCGGTTTGTCAAGGGATTTGCGAGTATGGCTCAACCAATGACTCGACTTACGGGGAAAGACACTCCGTTTGTGTCGACAGAAGATTGTGAAAACAGTTTCTCGAAGCTTAAGGAAATGCTTACGAGTACTCTGATGTTGGCTTTGCCGGAACCGAATATACCTTTTGTGGTATACACGGACGCATCAAGGACGGGTTTGGGGTGCGTGTTGATGTAGCAAGGGAAAGTGATTGCTTATGCATCGAGGCGGTTAAAGAGACACGAAGGAAACTACCCTACCCACGATCTGGAAATGGCGGCAGTGGTGTTTGCCTTGAAGATTTGGCGTTCTTACCTCTATGGTGGGAAAGTTCAGATCTTCACAGATCATAAGAGTTTGAAGTATATCTTCACTCAGCCGGAGTTGAACTTACGGCAAAGGCGATGGATGGAGTTAGTCGCAGACTATGATCTTGAGATTGCTTACCATCCGGGTAAAGCAAACTTAGTCGCGGATGCACTAAGTCGAAAAAGGACGGACGTGGACGCCGAGAAAGACATAGAAGTCATGGTAAACATGATTGGAGACTTGCGTTTAGCAGCTTTGTCCGATGAACTGGAACCATTGGGCTTAGGTGCTGCGGACCAAGCTGATTTACTAAGTCGTGTTCGGTTGGCACAAGAAAAGGACGAGGATCTTATCAAATGGTCAAAGAATGATAAGACCGAGTGTGAGATTTCGAACAATGGAACCATTTTGGTGAATGGTCGAGTGTGTGTTCCGAAGGATCAAAATCTTCGTGATGAGATTCTTAAGGAAGCACATCAGTCCAAGTTTTCGATACATCCGGGATCCACAAAAATGTATCAAGACTTGAAGTGGTATTACCATTGGAAAGGTATGAAAACCGATGTTGCTAAGTGGGTGGCTTCATGTCAGACGTGTAATCTGGTTAAGGCTGAACATCAGATTCCAGCAGAATTACTTCGGAGTTTACCGATTCCCGAATGGAAGTGGGACATGATAACTATGGATTTTATCACGGGATTGCCACTATGTGATAAGAAAGATGCAATTTGGGTTGTCGTGGATAGACTGACCAAATCCGCACACTTCCTTCCGGTGAATAGGAAGGATAATGCGGAGAAACTCGCGGAGTTGTATGTGAAAGAAATCGTCCGGCTACATGGTGTACCGACGAGCATCGTGTCAGATCGAGATTCAAAGTTTACTTCAGCGTTTTGGAGAGCGCTACAGAAAAGGTTCAGAACCAAGGTTCACATGAGTACAACTTATCATCCGCAGACGGATGGACAGTCCGAAAGAACTATTCAAACACTTGAGGATTTGTTGCGAGCAAGTGTGTTGGATTGGGGTGGTAAGTGGGAAGAACACTTATCCTTAGCTGAATTCGCTTATAACAATAGTTATCAAGCAAGCATTGGGATGTCACCCTTTGAGGCATTGTATGGACGACCTTGCCGAACGCCCCTTTGTTGGACACAAGTGGGGGAGCGAAGTATCTATGGTCGAGATTTTGTGGATGAAACAACAGAAAGAATCAAAGTCTTAAAGATCAAGATGAAAGAAGCTCAGGATCGACAAAAGAGTTATGCGGAGAAGCGTCGAAGGGAATTAGAATTCCAAGTGGGAGATATGGTTTATCTAAAGACGGTCACTTACAAGGGTAAGGATCGCGCAGCGTTGAATACGAAGTTAAGTCCGAGGTACATGGGACCATTTCGGATTCTGGAAAGGATCGGTCCAGTGGCATATAGGCTGGAATTGCCCGAGGAATTGAAAGCTTTTCACAAAGTTTTCCACGTGTCTATGCTAAGGAAATGCGTAACACACCGTGAAAATATCATATCCGAGCCTCCGCCGGATTTGCAAGAGAATATGACAATTGTTGGGAGACCAATTCGGGTTATTGGGACAAAACTGAGGATAGACCGAAGGAAAAAGGTCAAGTTGATACAAGTTGTTTGGGACTGTGATGGACAAGAGGAAGCAACTTGGGAACCGGAAGAAGTCATGAAAGTTAACTTCCGAAAGTGGTTTGATAAGCAGATTGTTACTAAGAGGAAGGCTTAGATTCGAGGACGAATCTATTCTAAGTGGGGGAGAGCTGTAACACCCGTATCCGACGATTCCACCAAGGAACGTCGAGGATCATCGAGGACGGATCAAGGATGGTCGAACTTGGTCAAGAGGAAGCCGAAGTGCCGAGTAAAATGAGCTCGGGAACTCATTCTCGATAATCCCGAGCAGGATCGCCAGTTCAGTATACTCGCCAGCTCGGTATACTTACCTGTTCGGTATATCGACAGATTGGCAGTTCGGTGTGATCGCTGAGCTCTGGGTATTGGGTCAGCTCGAGCTGTTTCGGCAGCTCGGACTGTGCGCCAGTTCGCGTGTTTCGCGAGTCCGGACAATGTCTAGTCGGGTCGGACATGGAATTCTGAGGAATCCGCGTGATTGTTCAAGGGAGTCACATTCGGATAAATTGGTTCGGACAAAAATGGAAATTATCGGATAAGTTCGGATAACGTTTGGATAGAATGGTTTATCTCCAAAAAAGATACGGAATCTTTGGATGGAATCGAAATTCATCGAGGATCCTTGGGCCGACATCGTGGACTCGTGGGGCGATGTCGAGAATTCACGGGCCAGCCATGGTTCGGTGTTTACGGTGATTATTAGGGTAAATAATCGCAAACCCTAGGTGTTATAAAACGACTTGATCACCGAAACCCTAATCAAACACTTAAGAACTCTGAAAGACCTAAGTGTGATTCTATCAAAGTACTGCTGCCGATCGTCGAGAAACAGTGAAGGTTCTTCATTCGCGATCGAGGATTGACGTGTTTTAGCGAGGATCTGTCGTGGAAAATAGGGTAAGTGTCGATTACTAAGTGTTATCGATATTTCTCTTAAGTTTCATCGAAGGAAACGATGAACTAACCTTTACCGAATGTTTGTGTCGAGGTACGGCGACAGACTGTGAAGGATTGTCGGGAAAGTTGTATTCGACATCGGAGATCCGTTGACGATTGTCGAGTTTTCGGGTAAGATTCGATATCGACTTCGTGTTTATCGATAAATAGTTAAGTATCTTTGAGGGAAAAGTTATCTGATCGTTGTTGCTTGTTTTCCATGAGAGACCAAAGGTTTCTGTCGAGGAAAAACAGTAGATCTTCGAAGTGAACCGTAGATCTGTCGAGGGAACTTTAGATCTGTCGAGGATTCAGCATCAAGAGGTGTCAGAAAACCTAAGTTTTAGAATCCAGGTGAGTGTGTGACCGTGGCTAAGTCTAGGGTTATTTTCGTGCATTAGATTCCTTGTCTTGATGTTTGTGCATGTTTGCTTGTCATGGTTAATATGTAAGACGCGCGTTATTGTTTTGTGATTTATCTATGGTGTTCGGATTATCACTTAACGAATTGAGAAATGAGAGAAACTGACATGCATTATTGATAAAGTGAATCGAAACGTTGATTGTAATTCTATGACTATTGCCTGGTGAGACGGGACGACCGCTCCACTAAGCAATTCGTTGCTTACGCCTCTTTATGGATGCAGGTGAAGAAAATGATGATTGTTGCTGAACCAGCTCGTGAGGACTAAGGCACGGAAAGGGAAGGATGGTGGATTTATGATGATTTTTGGGTAGATTATCTTCGAATAAATCTGGTCTAGTGTGAAACAATGTAATAGCTTATTTAGCGAACTTATCATTGTGCTAGAACCTCGTTTGGAAACCTAATAAAATTCAGTTATGCATGCTTTTGTCGCTTTAAAAGAACGAACGTTGAGAAAGTTAAGAAAAACTTGAAAATTGTCGAAAACGCCTAAGGAAACTTTGAAAAAAATGACTTAGGGTGTTTCACTCTCCTCTATCATCATCGAGTACAATAAACTCTTTGATATACTTAGTATCTCCTTCTTGTAGTGTATTATACAAATCTCTAATTAAAAACCCATTACTAACATAAGCTTCAATCGATTCACCCTTGCAACAAAATAAGAATGGAAACTGTTTAACCTCATAATGTTATTTGACCAATAGTTTCTCTTGAAATATGTAATAGTCAATAAAATTACTTACATCCTCATCTATAAGCATGAAATACAAAGTCTCTTGGTTGGTAGAACATAACGCTAGCCATTTCTTGTTTTCACCCGAATTTGCCAGTTTGTTCTGGAGTCATGGAGCTCGTCGATGAAGTTGTAAGGATTTGCTGATTTTCAAAGGTATACGAAATGTTTGGTGTTGATGTCAGTTTTTCTAGTTTATGCTCTAGTATATAAAGGAATTTGCTAGGTTTAGGTTAAAAGGGGATATATATGTGATCGGTAATATATTTTCATTTGAAAGTTAAGACTGAAGTATATAATATTTAATTTAATTTAATGGAGATTCTCGAAACTGAAAATTACCAAATGTTACGGGAATGATTTTTATATTTTTAGGAAATTAGCATTAGCATTAGAGTTTTAGAATTACCAAAATTAATAATTAATTAGAATTAGCAAAATTAATAATTAATTAGAATTAGCAAAATTAATAATTAATTAGAATTAGCAAAATTAATTAGGTAGGTCATAATCCGGGTAAACTAATTTATCCGATAACTGGATCTGCTTCCTCATATTTCATATCCGAATAAATTATTCAAGATCCAAACTAAATTATCCGGAATGGAACATGTTTGGATACTAAATGCCCCGAAATTGAGATCCGTTAGCTATTATCCCAGATCCAAATACTTTTAGTTGACCCAAATTCAATATTTGGTGTGATATTAATAATTTCCGTGTCAAAAATACCCTCAGTGAACCAAGTTTCTATTCGAAAATTCAATGGCATGCTTTGTAAATATTACGGAAGGGTAAGGTAAGTTTCAAATTTGTACTTCTTTTTTACTAGTATAATGATTTTAAAGTCAGGTTTACGAGACTTTACAAAAAAACTGAAATCAAAGAGTAAAATAGAAAAGAAGTTCTTTGGAGACTTTTAAATTAAACAAAGCCAAAAAAGCCTGATTGGCTAAATATTAACTGTAAATAATTTTTAAAAAAGTTACAGCTTTGAAATTGCTCGCCAATCAGCCCCTATATTTATATACAACTGTTGATACTATAATTTGCATAAACAAACATTTTGTAACATAAGTGTTGTTATCAACAACTAAAAACTGTGTTTGTGAGATAGTCAAAAATCGAGTTCCACCATTTTAATGTGTTAATAACTCTATTTTCTGAGTAAAAAATCGAGTTCCAGCATATAATGTGTTGGTAGAAGGAGAGAGGAAGAGAAAGTGTGTTTCTAAGTTAATGACTAGAAATTCTGAATGCTTAAGAGACAAAGGACCGGTTATCAAAATTTTAATCGCGGTTCAGAAAATGATAGACCGGTTTTCAGATTCTGAATCTCTGTTCAGAGATGATAGACCAATTATCAAATTCCAAATACAAGTTAGTCGTATTTCATTCGGTTTGTGTTGTCTTTAGAGTTTTTTTTGCGTTATAAATTCAACAAGCAGAGAAGAACATCGTTGCCTTCTTTCGATCATAAACATCCATCGCCGCCGTAGTTGTATTCTTCTTCTTTCGGTTTGTTTTCAGAATTCGTTCTTCTAACTCAATAAACGAACATTTAAGGAAATATTAGGATTAATATTAGCCTTGTTTGATAAAGCTCTGTCTTCTTTTCTTTTGCTTTGAGTCTCTTAAACTTCCAATATGAATTGAATCGAATTGCAATATATTGCTCGACGTGTCGTAAAATATGAAACATTCAAGTCCAAATAAAGGATGTGAATTGTTTGATTGGGTAATATAAGTGTACTCCAAAATTGAAAATGGTATTATTTCTCTATTAACCATTTAAAATTATTGTTTGTAGAAAAATAAAGGCTTACATTCATAATTAGTTTCCAAAACAATGTAAAATGAGTAATTATAATTATGTTTGGAATACAGTATATGAAATATTAATAGGAAGATAAAAAGAAGTTCTCAAAAGGATGCTCTCTGAGGCGATTGTTTTGGCGATTTCCTTACGGTTATTTTACAGTTTCTTACTCGGTTTTCTTCAATTTCTCGATGGAATCGTGGTGGTTTCTCCTTTTCTCAACCGCCTTCCAACGTCTATGCCCACGATGCCTACTTCTGTACATCGTGATGTTATCTTGCCCATGTCATTGCTGGGTCCTCTCCTGTTTAAATATCGATTCTCTCAGTCTGTAGAATCTAGTCACATCATTTCTTCTTTGCTAAGCCATTTTCCCTTGCGTTTTTATCCGATCTTATTGAAGATGGCTGACAATCTGCGACGTGCGATGCAAGACATTGCTCTTGGCATTGACGATCCACCAGTTGCTCTTCCAACGATTGTAGTTAATCAGGCTGCTGCTGAAAATCGTTTCATCTTAGTTGGTTGCCCCACGAACCCCAGGAAACATAGTCTCCGGTCTATCCTTGCTAATATGCCTCGTATCAAGGGGCAGAGTGGTTTTGTTCATGGGAGATTGGTTGAAGGACGCTTTTTCCACTTTGTTTTCCATCTGAGGAGGCTCTTAACATGGTGTTACGGAGAGGGCCTTGGGCTTTTGCGGATTGCATGATCATCACTGAGAGTGGTTACCTGACTTCAATCCAATGAATCTCAATTTTATTCCTTTTTGGATTCAAGTTCGGGGTATACCATTCCAATTCCTGAATCTTCGTGTAATTGACTGTATTGGTGAAGCAATGGGAGACTGGCTTGGCACAGATTATGGTCCCTCTGCTGCGATTCGTGTTGAATTTGTGAGGATCCACATCAACTAGAACGTTGATAGTCCCCTCAAATTTCAGCGTCAGTTTCAGTTTAGTTTGGGTGAGAATACTCTGTTATGCTTCACTTACGAGAGGCTTCGTGGTTTCTGCACTATCTGTGGGCTTCTAACTCATGATTCGGGTGACTGTGTCCGTTCTCCTGGGTGTGATCTTCAATCATCTGATGACGATGGTGAAGATGATCAACCTGATTCTCAAACTGTTCCAGAAGATGAAGACTCGGTTTCAGAACGGATTATTGAAACTATGGATGCTACAGTTCGTGAATCATCTCCTTCTCCTTCAACCTTGAATACGAACTCCAATGCTCTTTCGGATATTGATCCTTACCATGACTCCCTTGCTGCTTATTCCTCCCCGGAAGATTCTGATCAGCCTCTCGCCACAACTACCCCTTTGCGGATCTATGCGAGGCTTGATCTCTTTGGTGCTTCTAGTTCGGCTAACTTAACCATGACCATCACTGATCGTGGTAAACGGAAGCGCAATGACCCCATGGATTCCAGTGAGCACATTGGTCCGTCTAAACCAATCATACACGGAAGGGCAGAAGGTAGCTTTTCCTCGGCTCGTGTCACAGACTTCTTAAGAGGCGCGGTGGGCCCTAAACCACCGCATCCGCTATGAGGACAACCTGTTGGAATTGTCAGGGTCTAGGCATTGACCTGACAGTTCGACGCCTAAAGGAGATAAATTGCAAATATCTCCCGGACATTATTTGTCTTTCTCAGACGAAGCAACCATCTGACTATGTTCCAAGACAAGTGTAGTGAACTTGGGTTTAGCAACTATGTAATTGTACCTCCTGTTGGCTTAAGTGGTGGTCTAGTGATCCTTTAAAAAAATCATGTAGATATGGTTGTTTACTTTCAATCCTTGCACCTTGTAGATTGTTATGTTCGTTTTAATGAAATGGGTTTCTAATTTTCTTTTGTCTATGGTCACCCAAACCCGAGTCATCGACACAATCTATGGGAACGCCTTGAAACAACTTCAATACATCGACAAGGTCTACCATGGTTCATATAATTTTTAGGAAATCATGAAAAACGTGGAGGCCGAATGAGACATGCTTCTACTTTTCAAGCTTTTTGGCAATGTGTAAGACAGTGTGACTTCACGGATCTTCAATCCATTGGTGACAAATTTTCTTGGACCGGAAAACGTGGGGTTCATCAAGTCTCTTGTTGTCTCGATCGTACCATGGCCAATAGTGCTTGGCATGCTATGTTTCCGTTCTCACAAACTGAATTTTTAGAGTTCGGGGAGTCTGATCACCGGCCCCTTATCACTACTATATGTGAGGCTGATGAAATTCAGAGAGGTTATTTTAAATATGATCCTTGACTTCTTCACAAAGATGGTTTTCAAGATTCAGTAATTCGGGGGTGGACTGATGTTCATGGTACACGGCGATCTGTGACCCTTGTTGATTGTATTCGCTCTACTCATCAACATATCTCTCGTTGGAAGCATGGACATCGGTTCAATGCTGCAGATTATATTCGTGATATCCGAAAACGGCTTCGTGATATTTGAAAACGGCTTGATCGTGTGATAACTTTGGGTTTGGCATCACCTTCTGAAATATATCATTTGAAAAAAGAACTTCATCAAGCCTATATTGATGAAGAAACCTTTTGGAAACATAAGAGCAGAAACACTTGGCTTCAAGTAGGTAATACGAAGTTTTTCCATTAGGTCACTAAGACAAGAAATGCTAAAAATAAGTTAACTTCGATCTTAGATAACGCTGGGATATCTCACCGTGGTTTTACTCGGATTGCCAAGATTGCTACTGATTATTTTCAAAATCTTTATTCCTCTACCTCGAATAGCCCTCACTCCTTTACGAGCATCTTTCATGGTTTTGAGCAGCGAGTAACAACTGCTGTCAATTTGGATTTAATTCGTGATGTGACGATTGAGGAAATTAGACATGTTGTGTTTTCTATTGGTCCTTCTAGAGCTCCGGGTCCGGACGGTTTTACGGGTCAGTTCTTTCAAGATTTTTGGGACAATATAAGCTCAACGGTGGTCTGGTCTCTGAAGTTCAACAATTTTTCTCTACGGGTCAAATTGATCCCGCTCATAGTCATACAAATCTATGCCTTATCCCGAAAGTTGCAGCCCCGACTATCATGTCTGAGTTTCGACCAATTGCTTTGTGCAACGTTAGCTATAAAATAATTTCAAAAATTCTAGTTAATCGGTTGAAACCGCATCTCTCCCATATCATTTTAGAAAATCAAGTGGCTTACATTCCTGGTAGGATGATTACTGACAATACTAACATTGCGTAGGAAATTTTTCATGCTCTAAAAGTCAGGAAAAGGCAATCGAAATCATATATGGCCTTAAAAACGGATATCACTAAAGCATATGATAAACTTGAGTGGGGCTTTTTAAAGGCTACTATGGAGCATATGGGTTTTGATTCAAGATGGATTCAGTGGATTATGCCATGTGTTACTTCAGTCAGTTATTCTGTTCTTATCAATGGATCGGTCATATTGTGCCACAACGTGGTATTCGTCAAGGTGATCCCTTATCACCCTACTTATTTATCATTTGTGCTGAGGTCCTCACCCATTTATTGAATCAAGCGACATCCATGAGGCAACTCCAAGGTATTAAGGTTAGCAATCAAAGTCATGCTGTGTCTCATCTTCTGTTTGCAGATGATTCCCTCTTTTTTTATGCTGGCGGATGCTAAATGTTGTCGCACTATTAAATCTATATTCTCCACGTATGAAACTATATCTGGGCAAGCTGTTAATTTTAGTAAGTCCTCTATCACCTTTGGGAGCCGAGTTCTTCAGCCAGTTAAGTGTCGAATACGACACCAACTTGGTATTCACAATGATGGTGGTCACGGAAAGTATCTCGGATTACCCGAGCAGTTTGGCAGAAAAAAATCTGAATTGTTTCATTATATTGTAGATAAAGTCAAGGCAAAAACGCAAGGTTGGAGCAAATTTTTTTTTCTCTAGGAGGTAAAGAAGTGCTTCTAAATCGGTGGCTTTAGCCATGCTTATCTACTCGATGAATATTTTTAAGCTACCGGTGAAAATTTGTGAGGAAATTAATGGGGTTTTAAATAGGTTTTGGTGGAGTAAGGGTGATAATATTAAAGGAATGCATTGGTTTTCTTGGAAACGTTTATGTGTTCCTAAGTTTGAAGGCGGCTGGGGTTTTCATGACCTAGAAAATTTTAACAATGCCTTGCTGGGGAAACAAATTTGGCGAATTATGCAACATCCTAACTGTTTAATGGCGAGGGTGTTAAAAGGGAAATATTTTGTTGATGAAAATATTCTCAATGCGAAACAAGGTTCTAAACCGTCTTTTGTTTGGCCATCTCTTCTCCATGGGCGGGATCTTCTACGAAAAGGTTTACGTTTTATAATAGGTGATGGTACCTTAGTTAATACTTGGACAGATCCGTGGCTACGCTTACAACCGTCACGCCCACCAATTAAAAAGGATCACAATGTACCAGACATTATGGTGCATGATTTGTTTAATGATTCTAAAACTGGATGGAATGTCTCTAAAGTACAGGAACTTGTTGATTCGAATGATGCAGCGCTAATCCTCTCTATAAAACTTTTTCCTAAGGCAAGATGTGATCTGTTAGGATGGAACTACACTTTGGATGGTATATACACAGTTAAGTCGGCTTATTGGTTATCAACTCATCATCATTTCAACGTGTTCAATAATCCACCACCTGGTCCTGGAGACTTGCATCTCAACCAGGCTATATGGAGAACTAAAACAGCTCTGAAGGTCAAACATTTATTATGGAGATTGGTGTCTAATGCTCTACCAATAGGAGAGACGATGCGTTATCGTCATATAAGTTCTCAGTCTCTATGCCGGCGGTGTTGTAATGTGGAAGAGACCCGTCTCCATTTGTTCTTTGACTGCGACTATGCTAAACAAATATGGCGAGCCTCTGGTATTCCTGATCCATCTATTTTAGCTTCATCGTCTTCTTTGCAGGATAAGATAAAAGCTGTTTGTTCTCTAAACTTATCAACAAGAGCACCTCATCTTCAATATATTTCATTATGGATTTTGTGGCGCTTATAGAAAGCCCGTAACTTACTGGTGTTTCAACGGAAACACATCTATTGGACGACTTTGCTTTCACTTGCCAAAGCTGATGCACTAGAATAGTCTAACTCTGTTGATTATATTTCGAATGACTTACATAGTAGTCATCTTACCAATCAACAATATGTTCGTAGTTGTTAGAAAAAGCCACATCTCAATTGGATTAAATGCAACTTTGATGGTTCGTTTGTCAATACCACATTGCCGTCGAAAGCAGGTTGGGTTATCGTGATCATCAAGGTGTTTACTTAGGAGCCTGTCAAGGTGTTGGGAGGTGATGTGATCATGGAAAGCTTGGATCATGGTAATGAACAGCTTATACCTGAGGCGTCGGGAGCTAAGAATCAACTTGAAGATAAGGAGAATGGAGCTAAGGATCAGCTTGTAGCAATGGAGAATCAAGGCAAAGAGGAAGAAGCTTTACAAGTCTCACTCGGTCCAATGACAAGGTCTAAAGCCAAGAAGTTAAAGCAAGCTATCACCACACTTCTACAACAGTTTGAGGGCAGTCTTAAACAAGAAGCTTGTCCAACCACACTGGTTGTGATTCAAGCCGTTTAAGCAACAACAATGGAGGTGTGTGACTTGCACTCTTTTTCCCTCCTCTTGGTTTTGTTCCAATGGGTTTTCCAAGAGAGGTTTTTAATGAGGCAATCCCACACACTCTTTCACAGCCCATTGTTGTTATGAAGCCCATAGCCAAAATGGAAGAGAGAACAACCTGTTTTGAGTTTGAATTCAGTCTTATGTGTTTTAATGTGTGTTTTTATTCCCTAGGACGTTTTTGCACCTTCCCTAAACCCTTTTGCTTCTTTATATTCTGTTTCTCTCTTTGTAATAGATCATCAAACATTTTCTTATCAAAAACTCTTTCTGAATTCGTTTGATCCAGAGTTTGTGTGTGTAATATCACAATCTCAACTTGTGATTGCTTTTGGTGTGTCATATCCTAGCATGATCAAGCCTGAAAGTTCAAGGGAATTCCGCAGCCTTTGAAAGTTTCTTTCAATCCTTTTTCTGTCCATAAACCATCAGATCTCGTTCATACTCCATCCACAAAAACAACCCCTCACAAACCAGTTCATCCGCAAACTGTTTTCTGTTCGGTTGCATCATTATTTGCCTTACAAGCCACGAATCATCTTCATCATTCAATCAACCACACGAAGTGTATTCAAGGGACTGTGATCTCTCTAACCAGGATCATATCATGAGGAAACTCCTCAGTTCCCTTGAGAGTGAATTTCAAGCTTTAATCATGGCAATGCAACATTGTTGGTGCCGAGGTTATAAACGAGTGTGTTTTGAAGGTGATAATCAAATAATGATGGAGCTTATTGCAGGGAAATGTTTGAACTTTGGATTATATAATTGGATCAGGGAAGTGCGACTATAGCGTGATAAATTTGAGGAAACTCAATTTACGTGGGTGAATAGGAACTGCAATAATCCTGCTGATATTCTTGCAAAACAGAGCATCACAAACAATTTCTCTTTTCATTTCTATGATTTTGTTCCTTTTGTTATTTGTTCGGCTCTTCATTATGACTTTTCACCGTATATTTGACTAATAAAGTTGTCGTTAAAAAAAAAAAGACAATAATGAAAAAATTAATGGGAAATTTGGCAAAAAGGGACAAAAAAACTAACCTATTGTCCCAATAGTACTTTATTTCTTTTTACCATTTTTTACTCTACTACCCTTATTAATATTTTAAAAATTAAAAATAAATGCTTGTAAATTCTAAAAAAATTCCGAAAATCATAAAAATGGAAATAAGTTTCCATATGAATATTTCAAAAATTCGTTTATGGAAAAATCTAATTTAAAAAATATTTTTTTATTTTGTTCTACGACTTCCAGAACTGACATTCTACTTCTACGCGTTAGTAGATTATGTCTTCTGTATTTTGTTATACATCTACCAGAAGTAGAATTTGTATTCTAACACTTGCTGTAAGTTCTACATTCTGGTAGAATATGTTTTATACACGTTGTTCTTATTTCTACCTAATCCAGAATACGCATTCTACATGTTTCTATATCTTCTACATTGCGTAGAATAGAAAGTCTACGGTTTCTCTTTTATCTACGTTTGGTAGAATGTGTGTGCTACGGTTAGTTAATAATTCCCTAAAATCTAGCACAGAATATTCTGCAAATATTTGATATATCCTAATTTGGCTAACCTAATTAATTGAAATTTTGCACATCTATCTCCTCTCCTCCACGTTTGATCTCTCTTCTCCTCCACTTCTCTTCTCTTCCACGTTTGATCTCTCTTCTCTTCCACTTATCTTTTCTCTTCTACCTTTCAAACACATTAATATGCTGCATATCTATGTTACATGTGGTGAATGGATTTTGTGTGCCAATGATGGTTGGAGATTTATTATTGATGAGCAAAAACGAGGTAGATTACTTGCTTTGGAATCTACTACTACTCTTGAGGAGTTAAAGACGATGGTTTCGGAGGATTACGGAATTGAACAAGGCGTTTTTAATATTGAGTGCAGTTTTTTACCTGGTGATTTGATTAATAAGTTAGGATCTCCCCCAGTTATTATCTCAAATGATCGTCAAGTCAAGAATTTTGTTGGGTATGTGAGGAAGAACGCTTCGACACAGTTGTGTGTGACATTTACAACTGTAGTTGAAAATCGAAAGAATAAAGTCACCATTGATTTGAATGAGGAGCCATTTTATTCAAGTAATGGAGAAGATGAAGGTAATATGCCCAAAAAATCAGAAGTATTATTGTCCATGGCTAAACGGAATGATCACATCAAACACAACAACCTTAACGATCAAGTTCATGGTGATGATCGTGATGATGGCGTAATGGCAAAAAATACGGAAGAAGCCAATGAAAAGATGGTTCGGTTTTCTTTGGTGGATGTTGTAAAGAAGGATCAACATTTCAGAAGTAAAAGAGAGTTGAAGTCAACAATGGAAATCTGTGCAATGAAGTATAATTTCGACTACAAGGTTGTAAAATCTGATACAAGATGGTGGTATATACGCTGTGCAGATAACTTATGCAATTGGGGTCTTCGTGCAGAGTGTTTAGAGGGGTCTACATATTTCATTATCAACAAGTATGTGGCTGAACATACGTGTGCTCCTTCAAGCAAAAACAAATTTAGTAGGACAGCTTCAGCTAAAACCATCGGCAATTTGATTAAGCATAAATATGAGGGTGTGAAGGAAGGGCCTAAACCAAATGATGTCATCCAGATCATGCGTACGGAGCATGGATGCGAGCTGTCTTATTCTTTAGCATGGGAGGCACGTGAGTATGCAGTTAACGCTGTTAGAGGAATACCGGAGAAAAGTTATGGTAAAATACCAAAATATTTGCACATTCTAAAAGAAGCAAATCCGGGTACGCATTCTCATTATGAAACTGATTGCGATGGTAAATTCAAATACCTGTTTATTTCTTTCGGTCAATCTGTAAGAGGATTCTACAAAGGCATTCGGAGGGTGATTGTTATTGATGGTACGTTTTTAAAGAGTAAATACAAAGGAGTTCTACTAGTTGCTACAGCTTTAGATGGTAACTCTAATTTGTACCCAATTGCATTCGGGGTTGTTGATTCAGAGAACGATCGTTCATGGGAGTGGTTTTTGAGGCAACTAAAGGTTGTTATTGCTGACGAGAATTGTTTGGCTTTTGTCTCAGATAGACATGCATCAATTGCTAAAGCACTTGATAAAGTTTACCCGGCAGCTAGACATGGAATTTGCATTCACCATTTGTTGAATAATGTGGTAACATATTTTAAGGGAAAGGGTCTCGCTGGCTTGATTGCTAAGGCTTCAAAAGCATATAGGGTTGCCGATTTTCAGAGGAGGTTCACTGATGTTTGCAATATTAGTCCAGGCATTGGAAAATATTTAATTGAGGCTGATGTGACAAAATGGGCTCGTTGTCAATTTCCTGGATTCAGGTACGACATTAGGACCACAAACCCGGCTGAATCGATAAATGCTGCATTGCGTTTACCTAGAGAGTATCCAGTTATTCCTTTGTTGGACAGCATCAGAGAAATGTTAACTCAGTGGTTTTATAAGCGTAGAATATTAAGCTCAAAGCATAAGCACCGTCTAACCATTGAAGTTGAGAAAAAGATTGAGAGAAGGATTGAGAAGGGTAAATCATTTATTGTTTATCCCATTACCGACACCAGCTTTCAAGTTAGAGGAGACAATTTCGAATGCCTTGTTGATTTGGACAGAAGAACGTGTTCATGTGGAAAGTATGACTTGTTAAAAATTCCTTGCAGACATGCCATCAAAGCAGGACTTTCTGTAGGCAAGGAAGCACACACACTCACCGATGAAATGTATACAACAGCCTTATGGAGGACAGTTTACGAGGAATGTATTAATCCAATAGCTGTTCCTGAGGATGCTTGGCGTGTCCCAATAGATGTTGAAAATGCCCAAGTTCTACCTCCTGAAACAAGAAGAGCTGCTGGTAGGCGAAGAAAACGAAGACACGAAACAGTTGAAGACAAGATACGCTCATCACAAGGATCACAAGGGTGTAAGAGGAACAAGTGCAGCCGTTGTGGTGTTGAAGGTCACAACCGAGCGACATGTGATAGACCAATATAGTGTTTTTAATGCTTTCGTTTTTTTTTTTCGATTGTTTTAGTTTGAAATTTTTCCAATCTATTTCATAAATATTTGATGCCATTTTAAACGTTTAAGTTTGAGTTTTATAGATGGTTCTATCGGTTGTTTTAATTTTAATAATGATTGGCCGAGAGTTTTCAATAGACTAGTTCACTGTCGTGATCCTAACCCTTTTATAAACCATTTTATTAAGCTAATCTTTCAATTGCAACCTAACGATTTATAAATAATGAACTTAAGATGATTTATAACTTAAAAACTTAAGGATTCATGATACAAATGTTGTTTGACCCTTCAAGAACACAAGGGAAAGTTCTAGGTCGAAGACTCTTCTGGTTTGAAAATAACATAAAAAGGGGGCTAAAGTCATGGAGACAGAAAAGGTGAAAAAGCAATTATTGGTCCGCATGAGGGGTATTTTAAGGCATTTTGAAAAGAAAAGGAAGAGGGGTCTAGTTTTGGAATTGACTTCAAATAAGAGTCTAGTTTAGCAAGAAGCCCTTAAAACAAATAAAAATAAAAGCCAACAGTTTTTCTTTGTTTTTTTCCCCACATATATTAAAATTTTTCATAAAACTCATTGATGAATTATTTTTAAAAAAATTTCAATTAATTAATAATTGATTTTTTTTTTCTTATTCTTTTAAGATCCATTTCTCTATATAAAAGAGAATAAACAAATATTAAAATTATGTCAAAATGGACAAATATGATAAACATGCAATATCCATAGATAAAATTCTTAATTATGGAACAAATTATATGTTGTATACTTCATTATGTTCGGTATACTTTATATTATTTAAAAATATAATTCTTACAGTCAAATTTTTACCAATCGGTAGTAAAAAAATTTATAGTCAAAGTCTTTATAGCAAAAGTCTCTGCAGTCAAAGTCTATACAGCTAAAGTCATTACAATCAAAAGTTACAGTCGTTACCAATCGGGCCGTACTCACTCTAAGAATTTTTCTTTTAATTCTTACAATGATGAGAGAATGCCAGTTACTTTGTGGGCAAATTTACGGGTCAAGTTTTTAAAGCTTGTGAGGATGCATACGCAAGATCAAAGTATACAATGAATAAAGTTTGTTATAATGTCAACGTAATATTATTAATTTTTCTCGGAAAAAATGTTAATAATCAATGAATATAATATTTTGTTTTGCAGACACAAAAAGTGTTTCAAACTAATTTTTTTGATGCTTCCCAAGTACATATTTTTTTCACCGTTTTTAGACATTGAAGCATTTGTCAAAACGTTAGTGATTTGTTCACATCACAAACTCAATATAAAAATTGCACATTTTTATCTTTAACTTTAACAATAAGTACTTATTTCCAATTTTTGGATTTGTCTTTTATAGAAATAGAGTAAGTATATAATGACAATTTTTGGATTTGTCTTTTATTGTTAAGATTTTTTTTTAGAAAATCACAGATTTTATAGAAGTTAATAATGTTTAAATTTTCTTAAATGTTCATTTCAATTAATTAAATGTTTTACGATAGTAATATTATCACTATATTATTTTTGCAGCAGTTTTTTCAGATTAACCTTTGTTTTGTAAGAAATTACAATGGAATATCATTAATATTATAAATACCTTTAGAGAACAAAGGGCAAAGACGACATTAAACCATGGCTCGAGCCACATTTAAATTCAATCCCTATCGGCGTCGTTAAGCAAACAAAGGAAACATAAATTAATATCCGCATTTACACTAAAAACAATTATGGTATCTTATGTTTAATAATAATATAAAGGGAAAATTGGTAAAAAGGGACAAAAAAAACTAATCTATTGTCCTAATAGTACTTTATTTATTTTTACCATTTTTTTGACTCTACTACCCTTATTAATATTTTAAAAATTAAAAATAAATGCTTGTAAATTCTAAAAAAATTCCGAAAATCATAAAAATGGAAATAAGTTTCCATATGAATCTTTCAAAAATTCGTTTATGGAAAAATCTAATTTAAAAAATATTTTTTTATTTTGTTCTACGACTTCCAGAACTGACATTCTACTTCTACGCGTTAGTAGATTATGTCTTCTGTATTTTGTTATACATCTACCAGAAGTAGAATTTGTATTCTAACACTTGCTGTAAGTTCTACATTCTGGTAGAATATGTTTTATACACGTTGTTCTTATTTCTACCTAATCCAGAATACGCATTCTACATGTTTCTATATCTTCTACATTGCGTAGAATAGAAAGTCTACGGTTTCTCTTTTATCTATGTTTGGTAGAATGTGTGTGCTACGGTTAATTAATAATTCCCTAAAATCTAGCACAGAATATTCTGCAAATATTTGAGATATCCTAATTTGGCTAACCTAATTAATTGAAATTTTGCACATCTATCTCCTCTCCTCCACGTTTGATCTCTCTTCTCCTCCACTTCTCTTCTCTTCCACGTTTGATCTCTCTTCTCTTCCACTTATCTTTTCTCTTCTACCTTTCAAACACATTAATATGCTGCATATCTATGTTACATGTGGTGAATGGATTTTGTGTGCCAATGATGGTTGGAGATTTATTATTGATGAGCAAAAACGAGGTAGATTACTTGCTTTGGAATCTACTACTACTCTTGAGGAG
>SMJT01000085.1:1009753-1158166 GCA_004349715.1 Crucihimalaya himalaica | reverse complement strand
TTAAAGACTGAATGCGTTTCGGGGATTACGGAATTGAACAAGGCATGTTTTTATATATTGAGTAGCAGTTTTTTACGCTGGTGATCTTGATTAATAAGGTTAGGATCTCCCCAGTTATTATCTCAATGATACGTTAAGTCAAGAATTTTGTTGGGTATCAAAATTGTGAGGTTAAAGAACCTTCGACCAGTTTGTGTTGTGACATTACAATTGTAGTTGAAAATCGAAAAATAAAGTCACCATTGATTTGAATGAGGAGCCATTTTATTCAAGTAATGGAGAGCATGAAGGTAATATGCCCAAAAATCAGAGTATTATTGTCCATGGCTAAACGGAATGATCACATCAAACACAACATCCTAACGATCAAGTTCATGTGTTATATCCGTGATGATGGCGTAATGGCAAAAAATACGCGAAGAAGCCAATGAAAGATGGTTCGGTTTTCTTTGGTGGATGTTGTAAAGAAGGGAATCAACATTTCGAAGTAAAAGAGAGTTGAAGTCAACAATGGAAATCGGCAATGAAGTATAATTTCGACTTACAAGGTTTGTAAAAATCGATACAAGATGGTGGTTATATACGCTGTGAGATAACTTATGCAATTGGGGTCTTCAGTTTGCAGAGTGTTTTAGAGTCTACATATTTCATTATCAACAAGTTGTGGCTGAACATACGTGTGCTCCTTCAGAGCAAAAATAAAATTTAGTAGGACAGCTTCAGCTAAACCATCGGCAATTTGATTATGCATAAATATGAGGTGTGAAGGAAAGCCTAAACCAAATGATGTCATTCAATCGCGTACGGCATGGATGCGAAGCTGTCTTATTCTTTAGCATGGGAGCACGTGACTCTCTCTCTTACCTAGAAGTTGTTGGAGGAGGATGTTGATCCCATTGAGTAGGACGGGTTGCTAGAGCAAGGAGACGGTGTCCGCATTGCTCTCCTCTTCCTCCTCTTCTCCTCATGTGCGGATGGCCGTGGTGGCTCGTAGAAACCCAGAGCCCAGCTGGATTCTCCATGGTAGGAGTGTCTTGATTGCTCCTCGGTTGGGTTGTCATCATCGTTATCTTGTGGTTTAGCACCTTCAGGTTCGTTTTCATTGGTCTCACCTTCACCTTCCGTTGGAATTTCTTCTTCTCGGCTTTCTTTGGAACTCTTCCCCATTATTTTCTTTTTCAGCTTCTTAACAGTTCCCACGAGCTTCCGTATGGTCTTGTCTTGCCACTTGTTCCACTTTTCTAAAGCTTGTATACGCTCATGGGCATTACTGAGTTCCGGCGTTGCGATAGGGTCGTCATAAGGCGGAACGTAGTACCTTTGACTCCCATAGGTGGATTCCGGATATGGTGGTGGTGCATATGATTCTTCACCTTCTTGAGCTGCGGTTGATGGACCAGCTTGGTTCGTTTCTTTACCTCTTTTCTTTATCGTTTGGAGCTGATGGTGTGAAGCCGAGTTGTACAAGGCTTCTTGTGGTGGATTGAAGTGAATATTTTCGCGTACATGGAGAGTTGTGAGAGCAGATTGAGGTAGTAATATCTTCACTTCTTTCCCTTGCAATGTTGAGAAGCGGTAGGCGTAAGAGTCATTTAGCATACCTGCAAAAATATGTGCTCTGTTGAGGTATGCCGGGTCAATTCGCCTGATCTCGTCTGTGACTTGTCCCAAAGTTGCTCCACAAGCAATCAGAATAGGGGTGACTATTCCTCCAATGCTCAGAACTGGTTTGTTGTTCGTTGTGGTAAGAGCCCACGTCTTGTAGTTAATGAGTTGCCTGACTAAGAGGGATGCCATGGCTTCTAATCCTTCGTTATCCCCTCTGATTGGTTTTCCATTGTCGAATGNACTGAAACGTTGAAAATTTCTTATTTCTCCCATGTACATAAGGTTCTCTTCAAATATACATAAGGTTCTCTTCAACTTGGACGCCGCTGCAACTACATCAAATAGGCCACAAGATGTTCAAGCAGTCTTATTATGCGCCCAGAGGATGGGATCACGTCATGCAAAAGCTGGCCAATTGATAACCAAAGAGCTTGAGGAGTATAGGAACCATGCTGCTGCAGATACAGTTAGCAAACATCAAACCCGTTTAATATTGCAGAGGATCAAATATGTTTCAAATCTTCCTGAAAGAAAGTGAGCTTTCTCTTTTGCTTGTAATCCTTTTGTTGTGTGAGTTTTACTGCATTACTGGATTGGAACTCACACAAAATTGATGTATTTTCCAGGTGGGCTGGAGTTAGTTGATATATGCTAGATTTAGGTGTTTATTCCTTAGTTTTTAGGATTGATTTGTGTGCATTTCTAACATTTATGCATCACATTTGTACATAAGTGTCCCATTTAGCTTTAAGTTGCATTTTAGAGTCCTAGGATGTATATATGTGTCTTGTGTGGTGGTTTTTGGCCTTTTTCAGGTGTTTTGGTGTGTTAAGAAGTGTAGACGGCCAACGGATGACTAAGACGGGGTCTCAAAATGAAGAAGAAGTGAAAAAGAAGCTTAAAATGTATTCCATCGGTCAAACGACCGATAAAGCCAACCGATAGAATCAAAGAAAATCTCAGAATCCGGAGAAGTCCCAGGATGAGAAATTATCGGTCATCCGACCGATAGGATGGACCGATAAAACCAAAGGAAGCCTCAAGATTTAGTGATGTCCCAGACTGAAGAAATATCGGTCATTTGACCGATATAGAGGACCGATAGGAATGAAGGCCAAAAGAAGGGAAGTTCCAGGAAGAAGAATTATCGGTCAAACGACCGATAAGGATGACCGATAAAATGCTAACTTGAGGACTAAAGCTACGGATGTTCCTGAGATGATTTTTATCGGTCAAACGACCGATATAGATGACCGATGGAACCCCACTTTTGCTCGTTTCGAAGATTTTGACCCGGGACTTATGTGGGGTCAACCCAAAACCAACTAAAAACTTAATATTATCCCTTAATCATTGTAATATAGAAGACACTTTACTCTTTCTTTTTCTCCTACGCTTTTTTCTCTCCCAAGAACACCTTGTTCTCTTTTCTTTACTCTTTCGTATCGTCTTAGCTTAAGAAGTTTCTCGCATACTTACTGCGTTAGTTCTATGTCCTTGTGGTTCGATACCTAGTCTACTACTTCGATTGCCTTGCGCTTGGGGTATTAGTTGGGATTAAAATTTAAGCACATCATTAGTGAGACAAGAGGAGATTACCCATTCAGTTTAAGTTTGAGTTTTATAGATGGTTAGAAGAAAACATATAATAGTTAATTGTTTTAGATTTAATAATAATACTTTACAAGCGCTTAACTAAGACATCTGAAAATGAAATTTGAAAAAACAAAAAGTCAATCAATGTCTACAACGTTGGAGACAACATTTTTAGGAGTTTCATACTTTGACATTCGATCAACCAAAACAGAATCATTAGCCGCTTCCCATAGATCAAAAGCAATCTTATGTCGGGCCTCTCGAATGTTGTCATCGTCCATCAGAGAGAAGTCTAGTCCTAGCAGGTGGCATTCAATGAACTTCAACGCATACACTCCACAATCACAACAACTCTTATTTAAACCACCTTGCATCGGCACGTAGATGATTGAATATTGACCAATGTTAAGATGTTTCTTATTGGCAGGTGATTGAACTGCTTTCACAATACGGGGAATGAGGACTGCGAATGCTTCTACGTCCTTGTTGTGTTTCAAGCCTGCACAATCGAAAACCTCTACTGTTCTTTGTACAAAATTGATGCACAACGATATCCAGTGGTTACCTTGGACAAAGACTGGCACGTAGATACGATCAACATCCACATCCCAAACTTTTCTTGTTCTTCCATGAGATGGAAGCTCACCGTTTCCGTAAGATAAGAGGAAACTATCACATTTGAATCTTTTCTTATCCTTCAAAAACTGATTGTATGCAGTTTTGATTTGGACACTGAATAGGCAGTTCATGAATGCAACACGATCTGGTTTCCATCGTCGCAAAGATGTGTTCTCCTGGAATAAGTACATGACTGCGTCTATTTCCTGAGAATGATATAGGAACCGTGAATTGCATTAGAGACATCAGTATATATGATAATATAATCTAATATAATATAGTGTATTTCTAACCTTATTTTGTAGCCATTCTTTAGGACCAATTATACGAGAAGCAAATTCAAAGTCAAAAACACTTGGACCAATCTGTAGATTCCTGAAATTAAAAAATGTTTTCAACGCTAAGAATTAGAGATGCCAAAAACTGAAATTTTAGTAATTTAAAAATATTTGGGACTTACGTGGGCGTCATAGACCAGACTTGTAGTTTATGCCAATCTTCTTGTGACAAAAAAACCAATGGGTAATCAGCATCATTTTTACCAACAAGCGACATTTCCAAGTCTGTAAAAGAAGTTAGTGGGGTACACCAATCAACTTTCTTTTGGGCCTTTGAAGGCTGTGATGGATCGAAATTGTCTACTTGTGAAGGTTGAGATAGGTGGTCCATGGTTTTTCTGAGGAACTCTTGTGTACCCAATTCCATCATTTTTGAGAAATCTGGTCCATGTGTGTCTTCCAACGAGACATTACAGTCTATTCCATCAATATTTTCGGCCTGCACAATCGAAAATTTCTACTCAAATTATTACAAAAACATAACAAACACTCACAACATTACATACATACATAGTACAGTACATAACGTTCCATACATACATGATACAATACAACTCAAACGCAAAAGGAAGTTCCATGGAAAACAAAATACAATAACAAGAAGAGCTGATCAGGTCTTAGAATTTTTCTCCTTGCTTACCTTTCCATCTGGCTCAAAATGGTCGACATTGGAGGGCATGGAGCTGTTTGATGTAGCTAGGCTGACTGATTCCTTGAGACTTCTTACCTCAGTTTCTAATTTACCAAAGCGGTCTTCAATTTGTTTCTTAATCTTCTCCTCCAAAGAAGTGAAAGAAGCATGAAACAAACCTTGAATGAAACTCTTCATGTCTTCATTATCACCTATATTTTTTCTTGATGATCGTTGGCACAACAGTTTATGTTTTCGTCTCTCTGCACCATGATCTGGCATCTTTTTCTTACCTCTCGACGGACCCGAACCTGAGCTGTCTTCTGCAATTGGAGTTGTATCATCATCAACATCACCAACAATCTCAGTTTCTACCTCTATCTCCTCTACCTCAGCTTTGGATTCAAATATATGATGACTCCAATCATTTCCAGCTCTAATGATCGCCTTCACACTATCAACTCTTTCATCAGTCATCTCATCGTCCCATGCAAACTTAGCAGAGTCAATGACATCAAAATTCCCAGTACTAGAGATGCATGGATACAGAACACCCTACAAGAAAGTTAAAAAAAACGGTTACAAAAACGTTAAAATTAAAGGAAATTTACAAATAGAGATACTCACCTCCGATCCAAATGAGTTCTCTAGTTCAATGATTTCTTCATATGAGACCTTTGCAGCTCCTGACCAGTTAGCACATCTAGGACATAATAAATCTTCCTCTTTCAGTTTTCGGCCCAACATAACACCAAAGTCCGGAATAGCTTCCATAATCCAAATCTGAAATGCGTATGAGAAGCCATCCAAAACGTAGCTCTTCTTCTGCTTCAATTTCTCCCTAGTTTTGATGATTGACTTCACAAGATGATCAAATGCATGAAGACCCCATGGATAATTACGTAACTTACCAAGATCCATAACCAATTTGATGAAGGTGTGTGAGATATTAACCTTCTCATCCTTCGCCATTAACAAACCCGCAACGACACACAAATACACCAACCGCAACCTGTCCACACGAGTCCACTTGTGAACAACTTTGATGTGCTCATCCTTTATCGTCTTTATGCTAATATTACCGCCTCTCTTTAGCAGCTTACTCCAAAAACCCATATCATCTTTCCATTGCTCAAAACCGCAGTCCTCATCTCCTTGGCACTTGAGCCCAGTAACTGCATAGAATTCTTGCAAAGAAAACCGTAGAGGCCTCCTAGCAAACACAAACCATAGCTCATGTACTTTGGCGGTATCAAGTTGCTTACACATGAAGCTGTGTATCAATCTCCCCGAGTATCCGAGACAATTCTCATGAATTGCCAGAATCTGAGCAAATACAGGGTCACTCTTCACTTCAGCGTACTCACCCGGCAACACCTTCTGCAATGTCTTCAAAAGCGACATTTTGCAGCTGTTATTAATCTTTTCCACTTGCGGTTCGTTTCCTTCTCTAAAAAATCGTTTTGGCAACTCTAAATCCATACCTACAAAAAATAAAAACAACAAACAACATTTTATAATCATCAAACATATAAAACAAATGTAGAGGAATCTCCCAATCAAACAAAAGAACAATTTATATTCAGTCATCAAATTAAATGGAACAAAGCAATATCCTTAAGCTTATGCCGTTTATAATTATGAAGGAGTGAACTAAGAGAGCTAATTAAGAACAAAATTAGAGGAATTGTAAATCACGGCTAAGGGTATATCTCACAGGAACTCAAAAATTTTGGGTTCTATAACAACCACAAACGATAATTCAAGCAAGAGAGAGATCGAGAGAAAGAGCAAGAGAGTGAGATCGAGAGACAGCAAGAAAGAGAGATCGAGAGATAGAGAAATAGAGAAATAGAGAGATAGCGAGATAGAGAGCTTGAGATACATCCCTAGAGAGAGAGAAATAGAGAGATAGAGAGAGAGAGCGAGAGGGAGAGAGAGCGAGAGAGTGAGAGATCGAGATTGAGAGATCGAGAGAGAGAGCGAGAGAGAGAGCGAGAGAGAGAGAGAGAGATCTCGAGAGTGAGAGATCGAGATTGAGAGAGAGATAACCTGAATATAGAGTGAGCGGCGAGAGTTGGGTTGTCGGCGAGAGATGGAATCGGCGACGGCGAGAGTTGGGTTGTCGGCGAGAGATGGAATCGGCGATGGCGAGAGTTGGGTTTGTTTTTTTTGCCAAATTTTTAGGGAATGTGTGAGTGGTTTATTTTTATTTTTTTATGTGTTTAGGTAATCTAATTTAGGGATTTATTTACTTAAATCTAATTGTTAAATTTCATTTAACAATATTAAAGGATTAATAACAATATCAAAGATTAATAACAATATTAAAGGATAAAAAAGAAATTACAAAATACAAAATCTTAAAGGGACAAACTTATGTTAGCAAAGTATTATTGGGACAATAGGTTAGTTTTTTTGTTCCTTTTTGCCAAATTTCCCAAAAAAAAATTAACATAATTTAATATAAGAAGTTTGTGGAAAATAAACATTTAGGGTATAAATCTAAACATTCTAAAAGTTAAGGGGTTTTTAAAAAATATGCCAGCTAATAGCAGAGAGAAAGAGAATCAACGAGTATTTCGTCTTCACCATATAAATAGTCTCTCACTTTTTCCCGTCTTTCAGAGACTTCTCTTTTCTAATTTCCACCTGAGGAAAAAAGCTAATTCGAATCTCTCTCTCTCGCTCGCTTACTTTTTGGTCGCCATGAGTCTCTTTGGGCTAGGGAGGTGAGAATTTTCTTCGTTTATCTGCGTAATTATATGTTCAATTTGTAGAATATCTTTTGGAGATTTTTGATGATTGTTTGCAATCTCAGATCTGTTTGAAAATCATTAATTAGTGATCTTGTTTCTTCTGTGATTCAGTCTCTTACTTCTTAGGATCTCCCGTGCATTGTAATTGTGTAGGATCATGGATTCGTTTGCCTTTCTTCTGAATTTCTCGGATTAATTTGGTTTTCTATGTGTCGCTTTGTGATTGCTAATCAGAACTTGTGATCTCTAGTATCAACCTTACTTTATTGATCGCTGATTCGTTACTTTTGATGGATTTAGGTTCATGGTTGAGTTTTTTTTTTTTTGGCTGTGAATTGATGATTTGTGTGTGTGTGTTTACATCTCTTGACAAGTTTTTGATCTGAATTTTGAATTGAGCAACTGGATCCGTTTACTGATCTTATGATTCATGTATATACGTAGTATTTTAGAGCTGTTCATTGGACGATTTAAAACAGATCAGAGTTTGCTTGATTTATTTAAACTCATTGGTGCTGTGCATTTGTTCTCAATGCTTCAAATCTTAGTTAGAGCCAGTTAATGATTATGATCCTTCATATTTATGTTCCTCAGATTTGAAAAATATGTTACTAGGTAGGCATTCAATGATGATTATTTGTTTTGTTCCTCAGAACTCATGATTGTAGGCAATAATTGGAACCAAAACTAGAGATTTGTTGATGCATGTCATATGCAGTGATTGTTCTCTAAATTTTGTTCTGGGATACATAAGGTTTACTAGTAGATAAAGACTGGATTTGTTTTGTTGCACTAATAGCCGTTATGACTCGATCACGTTTTAATTTATAGGACTACGTTATCAGGTTCTCCTGACTGCTTTTAATTTGACATTGATGATCTGTTTGATAACATATGTTCTTCCCTTTTTTTTCTTTTTTTTTTTCTTAATAGAAATCAGAAGACTTTCCGTCCTAAAAAGAGCGCACCTTCTGGAAGCAAGGTTTGTTAACTATATTACCGTCTTCTTTCTATGGTTTATGTCTTTGAAACTCTCTAGTTTTTGATTTTTTGCAGTCGTTCATTAGTTGACATGTAATCTAGTGTGTGACTCACTGACTCGTCTTGTTGAACGTTTTGTTTCTTTCGGAAATATAGGGTGCACAGCTTCGAAAGCATATAGATGCCACCCTAGGAAGTGGGAACTTGAGAGAAGCTGTAAGACTTCCTCCAGGAGAGGATGCAAATGAATGGCTTGCTGTAAACAGTGAGTACCACTCTGCTTGCAGTCATGATTACTTTAGGGTATACTTAGTCTTCGGGATTTAATGCAGGAGTTGAATAATTACAAACTTCTCTTTCTTTTTACGATGTGCAATAGCTTTGTTGATATTTTGTTTTTCTTTTCAGCTGTGGATTTCTTCAACCAGGTGAATTTGCTATATGGTACGCTTACCGAGTTCTGCACACCAGATAACTGTCCTACAATGACTGCTGGCCCCAAGTATAGCCTCACCTCTTTCACTATGTGTTATTCGTACATAAAAGAAACAAACTTGTTAACAGGCTCATATCATATATTTTCTCCTCGCTATGATTATATTTGGGGCCTTCAAGTGGTCTGCTGTGCGATTAAGCTTGTTCAATTGTTATGATGTCTTTGCAACTGTGAAGATTAGAAAGAGTGTAGGCTATGTTTTTGGATTTCAGTAGTCTTCTCTGATGAAAGTTTTTATCATGCACTCAATTTTATTTTTGAAAGGTACCATTTCTGTTTCGTTCCTCTGTGATTTCAAAATCTAAATAGAGTGCCAACTAGGAACCAACTGCTTTGTCATTCTCTGTTGTGCATTTGACCAGTCAAACCAATTGCTATGGATCCTTTCTTTTTCATGCTTTTCTAAACATAGTCAAATTCTCTTTGCAGGTATGAATATAGATGGGCAGATGGTGTACAGATTAAGAAGCCGATTGAGGTTTCTGCTCCAAAATATGTTGAGTACTTGATGGATTGGATCGAGACTCAACTCGATGATGAGACCTTATTTCCTCAAAGGCTTGGTAAAATATAATATCCATGAGATCTAAACAAGATCCGATCAATCAACAAACGTTCTATCGACATCCTAATCCTAATTTTGGGTTTTGTTGCAGGAGCACCATTTCCTCAGAACTTCAAGGATGTGGTGAAAACGATCTTTAAACGGCTATTCCGTGTTTATGCACATATTTACCACTCTCATTTCCAGAAAATCGTTAGCCTCAAAGAAGAAGCTCATCTCAACACTTGCTTCAAACATTTCATCCTCTTTACTCATGTGAGTTCTCGATTATAATTACTCTCTCAATACACTTTCTGCTATTTCCGCTAATATATGGAATAAATAAAAAAAGCAATTTTTGGTTGTTAAAATTATGTAAATATTCTCGTTTTAAATTACTGAAATGCATGGACATGTTACATGTAGTCTAATGGTTTGTCCTAGTCTTACCAATCAGAATTCAAACCAAGCATAATGCATGTTACTGACGAAAACAATATATATATTACCCAAATATTATTTTGGATCGAATTGGTAATCAACAGAATGATTTTGGTAGTTCCGCAGTTTTTATACCAAGCACACACTTCTGATGAAATTTTAACAAGTTAGTCATGTCACTTAACTTTTATTCTTTGGTAATGGCAGGAGTTTGGACTGATCGACAAGAAAGAACTGGCGCCTCTACAAGAGCTCATAGAATCTATCATTTCACCTTATTGAGCAAAAGACGATTTCAGTTTTTTTCTCTTCTTCAGATTAAAACCCTCTTCCAAGAAAATAAATTAACGGTTAATTTTTATCTTCAATTATAAATCTCTCTGTTTGTTTCAAGTTTTTTTTTTTCTTAATCATCTGTAAAATTTAAACATTTACTATGTAAAAAAAAAATCGATCTTGACTACCCCTTTATTCATGTGTGTTCATGTGAAAAGTAAAAGGAACTTTACATTATTTAATTCTTATAAATTAATGATGGATTATATTTACCGTTAAGCATCTCGAATCTATAACATTCGTCAACAACTATCATTAATACATGAATGTTTGCCTGTAATGGAACGTGAAATGTACAGAGCTGTTATGACTTTACTCAATTAATTAAACCATTAAAATCCTTAATTACTCTTAACTAATTTACTTTTCAGGACACATTCACTGCGTCTCTTTCTACTTTTTTTTTTTTTTTATTACTCTGTTTAGCTTTCGATTTTTTTTTTAATCAAAAGTTAAAATTTCGTTGTCGTTTGGAAAAAAAAAATGATTTATTATGGGATTTAAAACTTTTGCAACTCATAAGGTTTGAATCGAAAGAATCTGAGAATCCAACACTCATCCAGATTCCGGCGCCGATGATCAAATCAAGTCTTTGATCTTCCGCGGAATTACATTGATTCGATTTAGATCTAAGATTCCGATTTCAACGTGTTCGTGGGGGTTGTGAGAAAGTGGCAAAAACAAAAAAAAAATGTCTAAGGTTGTATATGAAGGATGGATGGTGAGGTATGGAAGAAGAAAGATCGGACGATCGTATATTCATATGAGGTATTTCGTGTTGGAACCTCGTCTTTTGGCTTATTACAAGAAGAAGCCTCAAGATAATCAGGTAACAAAACATCCCATGAATTTAATCTCTGTTTTGATCGTTACTAGATTTTTGTGTCTCTTTCTGTTTCTGGGTTGAGATCAGTCTTAAATGGGGTGATGATTTATCTTCAAATAGATTTAGAATTTTCCAAATTGAGTGTATGGTTGTGAGATAGAGACTTTAGAGAAAGAGAAAAAAAGTCTTAGCTTGATGTGGATGATGAGTTTACTTACTTAATAGATGATCTTTACATGTTGAATGTAGCTTCCTATCAAGACGATGGTTATTGATGGAAACTGTAGAGTTGAGGATCGAGGATTGAAGACACATCATGGACATGTGAGTTTTATTTTATTCTTTGCTATTATCATTTTTTTTACTATTAGTGCTTACGTGTTGTAATGTGGCTTGTTTACCAGTAGAATGTGATTTTGCAAAGTGAATTTACTCTGCTTGATGTTTTTGTGGCAACCTTTAAATCTTATCTAGGAGGCAAGGATTTTTTATATGATGTGGTTTTGCAAAGTGAATTTACTTCACAGATTCTTTACTCTTGTGATTCTGTGAAGTTTCCATTACCATCTGATGGTTTTCGATGGCTGGAATCCACGCCTGTTCCAAATCTCTTTCGACATGGGAATAGTATACCTAATTAGGAACAGTTCATCTAATAATAACTGTTGTTAATTGATGGATTTCCCCATGAATGTACTGTCACTTTTTTCCGTCTAACTGTAGTGTCAGTTATGCGTTTAAAATTTCTTTTTTTTCTTGACTTTTCTTTGCAGATGATTTACGTGTTGTCTGTTTATAACAAGAAAGAAAAGCATCACAGAATCACGGTATCTTGTCTTTTCATTCTGATAGTAGATAGTAATAGTTTTATCTTGTTCGTATGCATTTTAATGCTTCTTGTTAGTTCATGTGGAGTATGTTCTTGCTAGATGGCAGCGTTCAACATCCAAGAAGCTTTAATGTGGAAGGAGAAAATCGAGTGTGTCATAGATCAGGTCTGTAGATTCTTTCTGGCAATCCCTGAATCACAAAAGTTTCTGCCATGTCTTTTAGCTTCTTTCTTGGTACCATACGCTAACTTTCATTACTATGGTATATTTAACAAAAGAGGAGCCTCTGTATCTGCCTTTGTTATTTATTTGTAGCCGTTTGGAATCTGAGGATTGCTGCTTATCTGATTACCACTCTGTGTGTTTACACTGTTGCAGCATCAAGAGTCTCTAGTACCAAGTGGTCAGCAATATGTTTCTTTTGAATATAAGCCTGGGATGGATGCTGGAAGGACTGCTTCATCTTCAGACCATGAAAGCCCGTGAGTGCATAATCGACATCATTTCTTCATTTCTACAGGCATCATGATTTATCTTACAACAACTCACTTGCTTAGGTTTCCTTGATCATATGATTTGCCTGCCTTATTCATAAGTTATGCCCATAGAGTACTATGTTCTTCCTTTACAGAGAGTAAATCTGACCTGTGTTGAGAATAGTGATCCATATTTTGCAGATTGAGGTTATGGTTTGTGTCAATCATGAATATAAAATAAACTTGAAAAATGGGATCAGTAATCCTATCAGATACTAATGGAAGATGTAATCATCAATCCTATTATTACTATGATTTTTCCATTTGGTTGTGGTAACTCTGATTTTTGATTCTTTTCTAAGAACTTTACAGATACCAGATGATGGTAATATAATACTGCATGCGGAAAAAGCCCAGTATTATTTGATATATTATTAATGTTGATGTTTGACATTGTTTTTTTACGCATAAATGATTTAATATACCTATATTTATGCGGAACAATCTATGCAATTTTCTTCAGGTTCAGTGCGCTGGAGGATGAAGATGACTCTCGACGTGATTTATTGAGGAGGACAACTATTGGAAATGGTTTCTCCTAATTCATTTCTTCACGTACTAATTTGGTCAGCTGCAACCCTTAATGCAATCTGACCACCTCAAACAAACATGCAGGCCCTCCAGAATCTATATTTGACTGGACTAAGGAGTTCGATGCTGAGTTGTCAAACCAGAGTTCCAGCAACCAAGCATTTTCGAGAAAACACTGGCGTCTCCTTCAGTGCCAAAATGGTTAGTGATTATGCATGGTGTTTGCAAGCATTAGACTTTTGTGTTTTTACACTGATAAATTACATAAAGTCGCGACTTGTTAAATACCAAATGGAAGTTTTTTAATGTACTTCCCTCCTAACATCCATAAGACTTGTGCCTGGATCGGCTTCAATATAAAATTTCACTACTATACAATATGTTGGATCATATAGTATTCAATGATAGTGCTTATATTTGGGAATAATTCCTCTCACTTTTATATACATTTTGCAGGTCTACGGATTTTTGAAGAGCTACTTGAAGTTGATTATCTTGTATGGAAGTGCCTGACAGTTTGTCAATTTTTTGACATAATTTCCTGCTGATTACATAGTAATTTTATTTAGTCAAGAACCATCATTTACAGTGCTAAGCATGCAGCCAAGAAGCTGCAGCAGGGCAATGAAGGCTGTTGGTGTAGTGGAGGCCACATGTGAGGAAATATTCGAGCTTGTGATGAGCATGGATGGCACTCGATATGAGTAGGTGTTTCTCCATTTATATTTCCCCTCATTTTCGTATAATCATATGCTTTGTTATTTGGCAAATTATTGGATATATTTTGTACCAGTAAAATATTTTGTCACTAGTGTTGGGTTTTTATCTCTTCTGTTTCCACATCCTACAGTAATTTCTAGGCCAAATTACTATGTTAGCTAAAGTGTTTTCTTTTTGTGTGCTCTGGTCTGTATCTGAGGCTCTTTGTTTTCCCTCTTTTCTTATGGTTTGGCAGGTGGGACTGCAGTTTTCAGTATGGGAGATTAGTGGAAGAGGTCGATGGTCACACAGCGATACTCTATCACAGACTTCTGCTCGACTGGTTTCCAATGTAAAATTGCACCTGAAATACTATCATTTAGTAATAATCCCACATCTACGTTCAATTGCTAAGTAGAGATTTGATTCAAAATCAACTTAAATTTTTGTCACATCCACAACGAAATAGACCAGTTATCCTGGGGAGCTCAAGGGTTATGCAGATGTGTTTTTTATTTATTTTGCTTACCATAATCCCATGCTACTGAAAAACGGTAGAAAGGAGTTAGAGGGCCATTATACTACTTACCATTTGTGTTCCTCCCGTTTTCAGTCAGAATATATTACTTGGTTGTTTCCAAGAACTCTGTTTAGTCAAACTCATGTTATCAAAATGCTGTAGGGTTGTGTGGCCTCGTGACCTCTGCTATGTACGTTATTGGCGTCGTAATGACGATGGAAGTTATGGTATGTTCCCTTCCCATTTTACTCATGCTAGAACTGGACAGTCTCTATTCTCTCGGATTTCCCGAAGGGACAGCCTCTATTATATATCAAGTTTTAATGATTTATCTTGCTCTTTCTGTGAAGTGGTATTGTTTCGTTCTAGGGAGCATGAAAATTGTGGTCCACAACCTGGATTTGTTCGGGCTCATCTTGAGAGTAAGTTTAATGCTAAGTCTTTTACCACCAAAATCTTCTAATATATTATGTATTACAATCTATTAGAGATTATGCTCTCTTGTTTAGGTGGAGGATTCAACATTGCCCCACTAAAGCCCCGGAATGGAAGGCCTAGGACACAAGTGCAACATTTAATACAAATCGATTTGAAAGGGTGGGGTGCAGGTTATCTTCCAGCATTTCAACAACATTGTCTTCTTCAAATGTTGAACAGTGTTTCTGGTAAGTTCTTTAATGCTCATTTCCATTAAGATTTGTGTGCAAAATGACTTCTTCTCTTCTTGAAACCACACTTGTGTGTCTGCCATTCTAAGTCATGGACTCATGTCCATCACAGGTTTGCGCGAGTGGTTCTCGCAGACAGATGATAGAGGTCAACCGATCAGGATCCCTGTTATGGTTAATATGGCATCTTCTTCCTTATCCTTGGGTAAAGGTGGAAAGGCTCAGCATAAGTCATCCCTCTCTATTGATCAAACAAATGGTGCCAGCAGAAACTCTGTGCTAATGGATGAAGACTCGGATGACGATGACGAGTTTCAGATACCTGATTCAGAACAAGAGGTTAGCCTATCAAGCATCCTCTTTGAATTTAAGATTTGATCAATTTGTCTTTAATCGCATTTGCTATATTTCAGCCTGAAACGAGTAAGCAGGAGCAGGAGACTGATGCCAAGAAAACAGGTGAATTGATAGTTGTATTTTATCATTAATACTTACTGATTTGGTGAAAAAGTATCTAATCTCTATGAATTTCTCGTGCCGTTTGAAACCTCAGAAGAGGAACCTGCTCTCAAAATTGATCTGTCATGTTTCTCGGGCAATCTACGACGTGATGATAACGAAAATGCACGTAACTGTTGGAGGATTTCTGATGGGAACAATTTCAAAATCCGTGGCAAGAGTTTCTGTGAAGATAAAAGGAAGGTTAATCTCTAACCAAATTAATTTAGAACGCATTATAAAGATGCACATTCGTCTACATCAAATTACCTCTTCGATACTCATTCAACCTTTTACTGAAGATTCCTGCTGGGAAGCATCTTATGGATCTCGTCGCCGTGGATTGGTTCAAAGACACTAAAAGAATGGACCATGTGGTTAGACGCAAGGGCTGTGCAGCACAAGTAAGAGATGCAAGCACCCTAATTAGTCCCTCGTTAGCTTAAGGGAGATGTTATTATCCCTTTACGTTGCTATTATCTATTTTTGTGGTCTCTTCGTCGTCACTTGGAAATTCCAGTTAAATGTATTAATCGTTTCAGGTTGCTGCGGAGAAGGGTCTTTTCTCAATGGTAGTAAATGTTCAAGTAAGTTTTGCCTGTGAACTACAACAGAATGTACAACTATAAAATTAGTTATCATTACCGATGTATAAAACGGTATTTTGGTAGGTTCCTGGATCAACACACTACAGTATGGTATTTTATTTCGTGACTAAAGAACTCGTACCTGGGTCCCTCTTCCAACGGTTTGTTGATGGTGATGATGAATTTCGGAATAGTAGGCTCAAGCTTATACCTCTAGTCCCCAAGGTATACATCTCTCTCTCTCTCTCTCTACGTAAAATCTTAAAACAAATCGATTCACATAATACCCAATCTTATGCAGGGTTCGTGGATAGTAAGGCAAAGTGTGGGAAGCACTCCATGTCTCCTCGGGAAAGCAGTGGATTGCAACTACATACGCGGTCCAACATACTTAGAAGTGAGTCCACGTTAGCTAACCTCTTAAAAGATTTATACTCGTAAAAGTAACTCAAAAGGAACATTTTTATTCCCATGCAGATAGATGTAGATATCGGCTCATCAACAGTCGCAAATGGAGTTCTCGGTCTTGTCATAGGCGTAATCACATCTTTGGTTGTCGAAATGGCTTTCCTTGTACAGGTAAATCAATCTAACAAAGCTAAGACTTTGATATTTATGATTGTTTCTCCCCTTGAATTCTTTTGGATGATCCCGAGATTGCGCTTATAGGCGAATACACCGGAAGAATTGCCGGAGCGGCTTATAGGGGCAGTGAGGGTTTCTCATATAGAGCTATCATCGGCTATAGTTCCTAGTTTGGATTCAGAATAGTTTCTATTTCTAAGCTCTCTCTCCTAACTCGGAAGCTTTACATCAACTTCATATTTTGGTCTGTCACTATTCTTCTCTCTCGTATATTATATTATTACATTATAGGTGCCATTCTCTTAGCCATTCTCGCAAATTAAAACTCTTAGGCAACATTTTTTTTTGTAAAATATACACATGCTATTACTAAATTATTTTTCTATTGATTTCAGTTAAGAAAATCAGTAATTGATAATCAAATCTCATCTATAGTCCCCATTTCATTCTTTGTTTGATCCTCATTTTCTTTAAAAAAAAAAATTGAATCATATCATCGTTTATGAAAAGAGTTAGTTATGTGTTACAAACGATAGGTTTAAATTGGTGAAATGATACCGTCCGTTATTTATTAGACTATGTACAATGGTTTCCTTTTTCAATATCCTATACTTTAGATTCCACATCATCTTTTATTTTCTATCTAATAATTCAACATCTACTCAATTTTTAATATTTTACAATATTTTTGTTTAATAAAATTCTTATATAATACTTTAGATTCCACCACTTTCATTTGATATTCTTATTTTTAAATTTTTTATTTATTTATTTTTTGATCCGAATCAAATAAAACAAATCTTTATTTATAGAGTATGAAAAATGAGATTTAAAAAAAAAAAATATAATTTGAGCTTAGTTCAAAAAAAAATATTAAAAATCTTATCAATAACGACGAACTCTCATAACGCGTCATGTGGTACCGTTTGTCCCATTTCTGGTTAATTCAACATGTTCAAATATTCTCAACACCACTTGAATCTGTTAGTCTACAAATATATATATGAGAATCTTATTGTAGATTCTGTTTGAGATACCGTTTGTACTGCTATATATATTGTGATCAATGCATAACCTCCTCTCACGGAGTTTCACAAAGTTACATGGTATCAGAGCGAGACTTGAGTTTGTGACAGTAGTCGGTGATAGACATGTCACCGATCTCAAGTGTGTGAAGCTCGTTGTCGTAGTGAATGGCTTGGGCTTCTTTGTTGTCACGAAACAGGTTCTCTAAGGTAACCCAGAGATAGTGAGCAGTCGACTTAGCAGTGAGGATGATGTCGAGAATCTTCTCAGACACGGTGCCGTAAATCCACATCTTTACGAGACCATCTTGCTCTGTCCATTCTTTGGAGCGATCGGTGATGGGTGTCGACGACGCCGTGAGGTGATCAAGAACGCCGAAACTGAGACAATGAGTCTCAAACAATTACCTCCATAGATCGTAGTTATGTTTGACAAGATCTAACTAGATAGGGATGTATGCCCGTATCTGATTGATGCCATAGGGCTTGTCATTGGTAGTGATTGTCGGATTGGCCATGGTGAGGGGAGAAGAAAGAGACTGAAAGAAGATGAAATCAGACAAGAGAGAAGAAGAAGGGGCGGCACATGGGGAAGCAGAGGAGCAGGTGACGGCGTGGGTGTAGAAGTTGCAAACGGGAAAGTACCTTCATCGAAGACCACATGCCGAGATAGAATGATTTTCTTTATCGCAAGGTCCAAAAAACGGTAGCCACGGTGTTCATCCGGATAGCCAAGAAAAACACATGGTGTGGAGCGCGGAGGGAGCTTGTGAGCGGAAGTAGCCGTGAGATTAGGATAGCAGAGAGATCCAAACACGCGGAGGTGATCATAGGAGACAGGTTTGCGGTAAAGACGGGAGAAGGGGATCTCATTATTGATGGCGGTTGAAGGCAAGATGTTGAGGAGATGAGCTGCAGTGTGGAGAGCTTCGACCCAGTAAGTGAGTGGCATGTGCGCTTGATGAAGAACCGTACGGACAAGGTTGTTAAGAGTTCGGAGAAGGCGTTCAGCTTTGCCATTTTGTTGTGACGTGTAGGGACATGAGAAGCGGAACGTCGTCCTTGTGGAGGCAAGGCGAGCACGAAAGAGAGCATTGTCAAATTCGCGACCATTGTCACACTGAAAAGAGCCAATTTCTCGGTGAAAATGCGTCTGAACCATCGCAGAGAAATGTAGGTATCGGCTGAACGTGTCATTTTTCCGCTTAAGAGGGTAAATCCAGACAAAATGACTATAATCATCAAGAAAAATGACGTAATAATTAATCAATGAAATACTTGATAATGGAGAGGTACATATATCTGAATGAACAATGTCAAAAGGTCGTGAAGTGACCGAAGTAGAAGAATAAAATGGTAATCGAACATGTTTACCAAGCTGACATGCATGACACAACGTTGTCATGTCAGTCAAAGAAAAAGAAATAAAACAAGAAGATGCAAAAGACTTAAGTGTAGAGATGCCCGGGTGACCAAGACGACGGTGCCATAGTGTACCGGTAGATGAAGAGACGGTAAGAGCATGAGGAGAAGGAAGTGGTGGAGTGAAAGCATACAACAGACCGGAGCTGTCACATCGGAGCAAACAAAGCTGCGTTTGAAGATCCTTAACAGAGAAGCCAAAAAGGTCAAACTCAACAGAGCAAAGATTATCAATGGTGAAACAACGAACAAATATCAGATTTTTGATGAACGAGGGACACACAAGAACATCACGTAAACGCAGATCTAGTGAGTGAGAGGGAATAGACATGTTGCCCGTGTGTGTCACCCGAACAGAGGAACCATTGCCAACGGTAACAGGAGAATGATAGCTGTTATTAAAAAGGGAACGTAGCGTACCTGGCTGTGAGCTAATGTGGTTAGTGGCACCCGTGTCCATGAACCAATTTGAGTCGGTCAGATCAGTGAGGCTCATGGTGCTGAAAGCATGAGGCAGAGAGGAAGCTACAGACGGTGATCCCACCGACGCAGTAGATGGAGCAGAGTGAGCATAGTGAGCCTCGGGATGATGATGTGGGTAAGAGCCGAGTATGCCAGAGGAAACCGATGATGGTGGAGCAGACGGTAAAGGCGCGGAGTAGGAATACGGCGGAGGAGCATACACCGGAGGTGGAGGAGCATAATGTGGCTGGTATGCCCACTGCAGTGGTTGCTGATACGCCCACAGGGGGCTGAGGATAGCTATAGGTTTTGGGATACCAATGATTGTTGGAGCGACCACGTCCACCTTTTCGACCACCGCGGCCACGACCACCTCGACCACGACCGTTGTGATGATAAGCATGTTGCTGATCCGAGTGCTGAGCAGAGGGAGGCGTCTGAGCAGTGTAGAGAACAGTGGTTGTTGACGAGTGTGCGTCGTCTTTAGGAACCGACTTAACGTGTTTGGAAAGGCGATATTCTTTTGAGAGAAGCATAGATCGAACCTTGTGAAATGATGGGAACGGAGATTGATGCTGAATGACATTGATGATGCTATCAAATTTATCGGAGAGACCGTTAAGCATGTACATGACAAGCGAGCGGTCGGGAACTGGAAAATCGAGATTAGCGAGAATCCACGTAGATTCAACCGCCTATTCACAGTGTCGTGCTCAGACATATCGAGGCTTAAGGCGAGCTTAAAAAATGTGGCCTTTTATATTAAAAAACTATAATAATAATAATAATAATAATATTGTCTCAAAACATATATAATAATATTAATAAAAAACAAAAACATAAAAATTCTAAAGCATAATTTTTCTTCGTTTTTTTCCCATAAAATCATTCACCAAACTTGTATAATCGAGTTGTCTTACTAGTTCCCTCTCTATTGATATTGTAGCCAAAACATTCAACCTATCTTGGGACATAGTTGATCGAAGATATGACTTTATCAGTTTCAACTTTGAAAAACTTCTTTCTGCAGAGGCAACTGAAACAGGAATCATCAATAATATTCGATAAGCAATCCAAGAGTTTGGATAACATCCTTCCGTTGTTTTCAAAAAATTCAACACTTCAATAGGTCTCTTGTAGTCTCTTGACAAAACCTCTCTTAGAACTTTCAGCTCAAAGAATAGATCAATCCCATTAATGTCTAAATGACTTCCGTGTTGTAGAGAAACTTCAAGATTGGTGCAAGATGTCATCAAACTTTCATCATTCGCCCCCTGCAATTTCCTCAAATCAAACAAAAAACCAAATGTTTGTTCATACTTTTGAAATTGTTCAAATCTCGCCTGAAGAGAACACAAAGCTTGATCCATAACTTGGATGAAGTAAGAAGTACTAAAGCTTTCTTCCGCTGATAAATCTATTGTCTCATCAGTTCTTATTGAATACTCATCAAAATGTTTTTTTCTCCTTATGACACGCTTAGCCTTTGTCAGGAAAACAGGTTCAATCTCCATAGATTTAGCTATTTCTCTAGCTTCTAATTTTGCTCCCTCAAAACATGTATCTTTGTACTTTTGGAAGTAAGTAACAAGTCCTTTTAGCTGAACAACAACAGAATAAATATCCATATCTTCAAACTGTAAATTCTTGCTTACAGAGTTAACTGCAACTAAAAGATTGTACCAAATAACCATTGAGAGCAAAAATTCAAAACTTCCAATCCCATGTGTTTCACTTGTGGCAAGACAATCAGCATTACTTTGCGCTTCCGGATCATCACTAGTTTCAGCTATATACATTAAGGCATCTTTTATTTTTGGAGCTTGAAATCGTATTCCCTTGACGCATTCAACATGACTCTCCCAACGAGTTTGAGATAAATTCTTAACAGATAGCCCTCCCACCATATCTTCAAGTATTTTCCATCGCTTAGTTGAAGATGAAAACAAACGATAAATACGTTGAATAATCACAAAAAATGATATTGCCTTTGTAGAAGTGGTCGCCATGTCACATAATGCAAGGTTAAGGCTATGACATCCACATGGTGTATAAAACGCTCGTGGATTGACATCAAGAAATCGTTTTTGTACTCCTTTATGCTTTCCCTTCATATTTGATCCGTTATCATATCCTTGTCCCCTGACATCATCAATACTCAAATCTAGAGCAACCAACACATCTTGAATCTCACGAAAAAGTCCTTCTCATGATGTGTCATAGACTTTCAAAAATTGCAGAAAAAACTCTTCTACCTTCGCTGAATCTGATGAAATATCAACGCATCGAATGATAAGAGTCATTTGTTCATGATGACTAGCATCTGGAGTGCAATCAAGAATGACTGAAAAGTATTTTGCACATTTGATCTTCCTGATGATCATATATTTGATCTCTCCAGCTAACATTGATATCACCTCATTCTGAATTATATTGCTGAGATAATGATAACTAGATTCACCATCTTTAAAACGCCTAAGATGTTCTCTCATAACAGGATCCCAATCAGCAATCATCTCAATAAAGCTTAAAAAGTTTCCATTACCATTTGCTCCTATCTTTTCGTCACTCCCACGAAATGCTGAATTCTGTTTAGCAAGAGTCTTTACCAATGAAAAAAATTCTTAGCAGCACATCTTTCCAATGATTCTTCTCTTTATCGAGCTCATCATGCATATGTTTATCTATGGTTTGCTTTTTTTTTGTAGCCTGAGATCGAGTTCTATCCACTTACTCATGCACAACACATGACCATAACTTGTTTCATGCCTCTTAAGCCTCTCCAAATATTTTTCCAATCTTGTATGCATGTAGATGCCAGCTGAATAGCGTTGCTTTCTTTACTAAATAACTTACAACAAAAACAAAAAACTTTGTTTAATGTTTTTGAAAACAAAAGCCAACATCTATCTTGTTTCTCTCCATTGCTAAGCTCTCTTGTGTAATATGAATGAGAAAAATGTCTACCACCAATCTTGTCTCTTGGAAATTGAAAGCCAATTTCCTGTCTTGGCGCAGGTCCTTTTTCAACCATAAAATCTCGCCATTGCTGATCAATTTTTTCCCAATTTGCAGGATCACAAACATCAGGAATTTCATGAGGCTCCTTAAACTCAGAATTATTCTCATCGTTTTGCTCCATCTCATTCTCATCCTCAACTACATCTGCATTCTCATTCTCTTGTGCTTCCACACTCTCATCATCTTGCTCATTTAGATTTTCATAATCAGCCATATTTTCATCAGAACCACTACCAACAGAAGTATTCAAATGTTCAGTTCCATCAGATATCTTTGTTTTTTAACGTACCTTAGCATATAATTTTGCTGTGATTTTAAGAACTCCTCTTCTTTTTTCTTCAGCTTTTTTTTTCTCATCCAGAAGTGTGTTTTCTTGTTGGTAATGGAGGCATCTTCAGAAATTTTTTTAAAAATATGAGTGTAAAAACTAACAAATCAAATCTGTAAACACAATTATGGAGGCATCAGCCATAAATTCAATTATGCAATTTATAATTCAAACATACTTGAATTACCAGTGAATCAGTGATGATCGATCGACGATAGGCTCTAGTGAAACGAAAGAAGAAAAAAAATACAAATTATTATTGTCGATGAGAATAAAGAACGAGAGAAGTTGAATCGGCTATTCGGCTTATGTCTGATTTTTTTTCTCTTTCGTCTTTGAGTCTTTGACTCCTTGTGTAGTTGTGTTGTGTAATTGGGTCTATATTCTCGTTTAAATTTGTAAAAATGTGGCCTATTAAATTTGTGGCCCATAACAAACCTTACTAAAAAAAACGTGGCCTATTAAATTTGTAAATTTTGGTGGCTTTAGGCAATTGCCTTTTTGCCTATTCAATTACTTCATTACAAGCATTCAATAGTTGGATTTTTTATCCCACACCTTCATTGTAACTAGTTGTGGTGTTTGTGATAGCGAGGAAGTGATTTTTTACTGTGATCTTTTGTCTTACAAAGATCTCTTCTTCTCTAAAATATTTTTTTCTCTCTTATTTTCTCTTCTCTATCTTTCTTCATTTTTCTACAAAGTTTTTCTTAGATCTAATATCTTATACTCTATTTTCTTCTCAATTCATTTTTTCACAGGTAGAGATAAAATCTCAAGACTCCTCCCCTTACTGGCAGAGATCCAACTAATTCCATGTTTATGGCGATGACGACGACGACTATTATAGATAAACAAAGTGATAAAACTTATTTTTAGCAAGAAAAGAATACCGATATGCAGTACCAAAATTGTTAAAAGAGGTAAAAAAAATATTTGTAAGAGATTTGGATACATAACATAAAATGTGTGAGAAAATAAGAATAGGAAGATGGTTAGTGAATAGTCAATTACATATACTCATGTATAGCATCCTAATTTCGATTCTTAAGAGATGCAAAAAATAAAATCTCTATATATTATTTGAGAAAGTGACTTTTTAAAAAATGTTGGCGCGTCGATCTCGCAAACTTTTTCACAGAGTAATTGAACAATAATTAGTTGTATACATTACTACAAGTATTACTAATTTCATTTATCTTTCTTAAAAATATAGATTTTAGCTTTAAAAAAAGTATTCAAATATCGGTTTTTAAACAAGAGAGCATTTGATTATCTTTCTCAATTATTCCTCAATAAATAAAATTGATCTTCTAAACCATCATAATTTTGAATAAACCGGTTCATAATTCAAAGATCTTTTCCGAAAAATCAAACTTTCTAAACATTAGGAATATCAAATAGTTTTCAACTATCACAGTAATCTCTGTGCGTTCCGAAAATGCAATGCCAGTAAGCAAAATAACTTATTTAGTTAAACCCAGTTATTTCGTATTTAGCTGATAGTTTCAACACTGCTTCAGTGGACTTTAAAAGAGAGGTTTAGATATTTGACTGTGAAGAAAACATGAAAGCCAAATTGGAACATTCTATAAGGAAAAATAAACTGTCTTTTTACCTATTGATGTCTATCCGCATTTACATTTGGCTTCATTTCAATCCAGAATTCAAGTGATCAAACCCAGTTTTGGAGTTTAAATCGAAATGCACAAACCCGGATTCTGGTTTAACACAAGCATCACCGGTTTCTATTTTCTCTCCTTGTCCACATAATCGAAAATCTTCAGTTGAATCACCATTAAGGTGTGAGATATCGGTAACCAAACCCGCCTTTTGGTTCTTATGATCATCTCCTACAAGTCCCGAAAGTGCGAGATTGAAATCCGAGAATTGACCCTTGTCTGTTTCTACTGCATTACCACCACAAGGTATGCTCTTCTGTGCTTTCTCTAGTAATGTCAACAAATACTTTCCTTGTGCCTCCATTCTCATCTGTAGTCTTTTCTGCACCTATAACACCGCAGACTCGATTCAAAATTGCTTCTTTTTTTTTAGTCTTAAGAGAACAAAGAAAATATATATTTTCCTTTCTTGTTACCTCAAGCTGTTCTTGAAACCGCTGTTGCGCATCAACCTGATGTCTCATTGCATCTGCAAAAGGTACATTCCCACTTTGTCTGCGCATGTTCATTAACATTTTATTAAACCAAGTTTACATATCTGTTGAGATCGAGAGACGCATATGTTGATTCTTATATATATAATACATTAATACCTGTGATGGCCACTATCAAATCTTGATTCATTCGAGATTCCTCCTTGAGAACAATTGTCGAAATGCACATATGAACTTCCTGTTTAAAAATAAAAATAAAAAAATACTAATCTTAAATTTCTCAAATGTCATCAACATATGTAATCTCTATATCCATTTATATAGAACACCTAAAACCTTATATCTACTCCCATATTTTCTAAACTATACAAAAAGCTCATGTTATTGCTATAACCATACATACATACCAGCATTTTCCTTGTTCTGTTCTGATCGATTTTGTTTTTTCCCTTGTTGTTGACCAAGTCTATACTTCTGCACATACAAACACATCACAGAGAACATGTAAGTAAAAATCCAGATTTTAAATTATACATTATTATTATTATATATATATATATATTAAAATTCGTATATTATATAGACCTGTAAATGGCTCTTGAGATGGTACAGTGTTAAGCCTTTTAATCCCATCAGCTTCAGAACCGACTTAGGAGTTGCTTCTGTATAATCAACCCAATAACAAGTCATTAAGGAACCAGATAATTACCCTTTTTTTTTAAATTCAATATTTAAAGTAATAACGAATCAATTAAATAAGACTCTGTAACAGAGACGATGATATATAAACTTAACCAAGCAAACCGGAGTAAACCGGAATGATAATGTAAAAGCGGTTATCTCAAATGAAGAAGGAGGAGCTTACTGTCAGCGCCACCAAGCTTAGCAACTGCGTCGACGAAGCGATCGTGAAGATCGGCGGTCCATCTGAGCCGAGGTTTAGGATCTCTAGTCATCATGACTCCGCCATTATCGTAACCTAAACCTCCCAGATTCACTCTCTCCATTTTTTCAATTTTCCGATCAATAAAATGATGGCGGGAAAATTCAGCGGCGGCAAATGATGAAGGAATCTTCTTAACTCCGAATTTTCCTCTTCCGGTGGATGAAATCGAAAAAACGTAAACTTTAAAGATGAAAAAAATGGCGATGAATTTTCGCCGTCGTCGGAAAAAAAATATCAGTGGAAGAATAAATTTGAATTTGTTAAAAGAATGTGAAATGGAATTAGGGTTAAAGGACGAGAGAAATAGGAAGAGGTATTTAGAGAGAGATCAGAAAGAAAAAAAAAAGTTTTCCAGGAAAATCTGAAAAGATAGAAGATGAAGAAAGAAAGAGAGAGAGAGAAAGAGAAAAGAATAAAAAGTCTTCGCGGTGATGATGATGGTGGAGGAGAAGATGTGGTGAAATTATTCCTCACTTAACGTCAACCTTCGTTTTTTATTTTATTTTATTTTGAATATAGTATTATATATATTTATAAACAAACAATATAAATATTTACAGCATTTAAAATAAATACAACGAAAAGTCGTACATCCTAATATTATTCTCGTCCAAACACGGTAAATGCAATATGATTTTCTATAGAATTCAGTCCATTACACTACAAGAAAATATAGTTATTTTCTACCATCACATTAGCTAGAAACTCGTCAGAAATAACATTTTTCAACGATTTTCGACCAAAAAAGATTAATCCGAAAAATTTGGTTGGAAAAAGCAAGTAGTCAGAAAGTTCCGACTACAGGTTTAGATGGAAAAATTGGTCGGAAACAGTCATTGGTATCTGGTCGGAAAACTCCGATGAGTTTCCGACTAAATTACGACCAAGAAAACTCGCCGGAAACTCGTCGGAAATATCCCGACTAAATTTCGAGAAAACTTTCCGACTAGAGAATGGTGTTGGGGTAGTAACCGGAAATTTCCGATCATTTTTCTGGCCATTCTAGTCGGAAAGTGGTCGGAAAATTCCGTCTATTTACCGAGAAAAGGGGGATTTAGTCGGGAAAGTTGTCGGAAAATTTTGGCTAAATTCCGACCACCGTTGAGAAGGCTGGTCGGAAATTAGTCGGAATTTTCCTACGACTTTTCCGACGAATTTATTATTTCTTTTTTCAAAAATAAAATTTTATTTTTAATAAAACTAAAAATGAAAATAATTTTGAAAATTAAAATACTAAATTAGTATTACATTGATTTTATTAAATGTTATAATTGAAATAAACATAAAATAAACATAAAATAAAAATTACATATGAAATAAAAATTACATATCAAAGAAATTCCGTGTACTCGAATTTTGATCGTTGTTTCTGCAGGACGGGGGAACTACGTCGGGATGGAGTCCAGCCATCATCTAATTCCAAAAAAAAACATCTTGACACTGGTTTCTCATCTTTGCAAGCTCTTCTTGCGTTTTCTTAATCGTCTCTTGCGTTTTCTTAATCGTCTCTTGCGTTTCTTCATATTTTTGTTGAGTTTCTCGATATTTCACCTCGTATGAATTCATGGTTGAGCTTTGTCTCATGCGCTCGTCAAATGGGATTGACCCGACCCCAAATCGTTTTCTTTTTCTAGGTTCCACTTGCTACAAATATATAAAGATGTATATATTTTATCAATAAAAAAAATTAATTATTTAAAATCGTTAAAATAATTGCACTTACAGAGCAAAAGATGTCATCTCTTTCCGCTTGGAAAAGTGTGTAATCTTCAGGAATGTCTTGTTCCTGAGTCAGTTGAGTTAGACGCCTTCCTCCAACTCTCTACATTTCTGAGCTATAAATTCAGCCTTCTTATCGACAAAAACTCCATCAGATTTTCGTCTATGCGATTCTTCCATGAATGTCACACCATAGATGGAAGTTCTCCCGTCTCAGGATCACGCTTACTAGTTAAGAATATTTATCAATATATAAAAAAGTTAAGTATGAAAAAATATATGAAACATTGAAGATTTACCAAATTTTTGTGTTTCCAGGCGTAAGATATCGATCCACAAGTATATTTAGCCATTCCATAGCCGCCACGATCGCTTCTACGGTTGTTAGAGTTGGTTTTGCTACGTTCTTTATGCGCCTCATTTTCTCAACAGGCTATCAAGTCAGTCCCAACAGTTTGCCGCATCCAAGACGGCTTGTCCTTCTCCTTTCCCCACCTCTTCTTCCACTCATAAACGGTATCCTTCAACCACTTTGAACAAAGGTTCTCAAATTTTTCTCGGATTTTAGCTGTTAACTCGCGCTCCCAATAATATTTTTGCTGAAATAAAGAAAAAAGTATTTTTAAAACAGAAATTTAAAACAAATTAAAAACAAATTTCTACTAACCACAAATGGTTTAAACCAACGTTCCTTAACTTCTCCGGAAATCGATGTGTAATTTAGAAACGGATGAGAGAAATCGCTCTCCATGATCTTTTTAACGTATTTCGTGATATCCGAATTAAATTAGTACATAATGACATAATAAATATAAATGAGTTAATTACAACTATTGTTTAATAATTTAATATATGGATATAAAATTTCAAAAATTACCAAACACTCCCGTCCATTCTTGATGGATCAAGCTTCTTCAATTTTGATCGGCCCGGGGCTTGGAGTAACTGTTCTAGCGTCATTGTTTCTTGATTGGGTTATGGATTTTCCGTTGATTCCGCCTCTGGAAGAATTTCAAGAACCACCGCATCTCTGGCTGGCAAAGTATCAAATGGTTGAGAGGAGGGTCCTTGCGTTTCAGAACCAGAGCTTCCCATAGTCGGTTGAAACCCCATTTGTACACACCAGTCTTCGTATGATAGCCATCCTTTTTGTTGCGCCATAACCTGAAAAAATACAAATATTAATAAATTTTAAAAATTTAAATGAAAATAAAAATTATATCATGTGAAAAAAACTTAACTTCTTTAAAGATTTTGTAGAAGTTTTAAGAAATTTTTGTGTTTTTTGAGAGAGTTTGTAAGAGATTTTGGAGAGTTTGTAAGAGATGTGAATTATGAGAGAAGAGTTCCAGTGAACATATAAAGGAAAATTTTCCGACCACCTCTTGTAGTCGGGAAGTTATTGTGAAAAAAAAAATTCGAGGATTTTCCGACCACGGTGGTCAGAAACTGGTCGGAAAATTATAGCTTTTCCGACTACTTTCGGACCACAGTGGTCAGAAAAGTGGTCGGAACTTATTTCAATATTCCGACGACTTTTCCGACCAACCTGGCCTTTGAGAAAAGTGGTTTTCCAACTACTTTCCGACCACGGTAATCAGAAATGTCGTTGGAAATTTTTTATTTCTTTCCGACGATTTTTCTGACCACCGTAGTCGGAAAGTAGTCGGAAAAAACAAAAACTCAATGATATAATAAATAATAAAAAAAGATCAAAAATAAAATTCTCTATTTTGATTTTGTTCCAAAATCAAAAAAAAATACAACTAGTAAATTTTAATAATGAAAATATTCAATAATATAATTCTACCTCTTTTGAAATTGGATGATTGAAATTGATGATATCAATTTCTGTATGTTTTTGTTGTTGAATTATGAGTGAGAGATATGTTTCTTCATTTTGCAATATTTGTATTTAAATAGGGAAAATGTGTAAGATGATAAAAAATCATTAGATAAGAATTGACCAATGTTGGATCTTGCATGTCCCTATGATAATATTTAATGGTGGGTAATTTAAATATGATAATTCTGTACAATTGAATCAATCTTCATTCATGCATGTTTTCATTCTTTTATTTATAAAATTTTGTGAGAATTTCTTCTTCTTTAAAAAAAAAATAGACATATTCTGACTAATTTCTGGCCACTCAGGTAGGGTGGTCGGAAAATCATTGGAAACAACAAAAATTTTCCGATGATTTTCCGACCACCACCGCTTGGGTGGTCGGAAATTAGTCAGAATCTGTACTTGTAATTTAAAAAAAAAAAATCAAATCAACACTTGAATATATATCTCACAAAATCATACTAACTTAGAAATTCATACTTAGATTACATCTAAAATAACAAAATCATATAGTCAAAAACATAAAAGCAATATCAATCAGAATCCGAAGAATATTCAGAACTTGCAGAATCAGTATTATCTTCAAACTCATCAGCATCTTCATTACTGATGTCATCATCAAAGATCTCCTCATCCTCAATGTTGTCAACGTCGACTAACGGAATGTCTTCAACGGTTTGTTCTACTTGCATTACGACGACTATCTCATTTTGTTGTAATGGCTAAGCATCCTTAACCCATTCAATTCGACTTCTTGGATTTAGTGATGGCTGTAATCCAAGGATCCTAAATGGTTCTTACTTGCGGATAAGGGATGTAACACACTTGTGATGCAAGTATAAATGGATCATATTTTCTTAACCTTTTTGAGTTGACTTCTGCCACACCATACTTTGTAACTCTAAAGCCTCGAAAAACTGTCGGATCGTACCAATCACACTTGAATACGATACATTTCATGTTGATAACTCCAGGATACTCAACCTCTAAAATATCAGTGATTTCACCATAATAGTCCAAGGTATCTGTACAAACCACCACTCTGTAGTTCACGGTTTTCCTACCCGACATTGCATGCCGTTTTCGGAAAACGTAACTGTGGGTGCAATACATCGGAGAAGACATAGCTCTAGATAATAGATCTCCAACAAGTTCTTCGAACTAAGTCGGATAACACTCACCTCTACTATCGATGGATTGAATCTAATAAAATAAAAAAGAAATCCATTATCTGCTTATTATACAAGAATGAATAAGGTGATAATACGATACACTTACATAGAATTTTAACCAATTTGTAAATTGAATCAGCTTCATGTTTTCTAACTCTGTTTCCGAAAGATTTGGGTATGCATCTATCACTTGATTACTGAAGATACTACAAGAATAAACATATGAAGTTAATCATTTACAAAAATATATATTCATTTATTCATAAAAATAGGTAGAACCTATCTTCTCTTTCTTTGTAACTATTATTTCAAACGGTTGTAAATTTTCACAATTCCTTAGAATGTACGTATGTAGATGATTAAATTCTTGGTCTGTAAGCCAAACTTCTCTTTGCTTCCCACTTAGCCGACCAATTTGGGAAAATATTTGAGGTACATGCGTATGATACATTGGTTGTACTCAACCGTCATCATATCTGCCTGGTGTCCTTGATTTGGTTTGAACTTCAGGAGAAAAGTAGTATGAAGAGAAATAAGATGTCTCCTCGTTTATGATTTGAGCCACAATTGACCCTACAACCTTCTCAAATTCTTGACTTTCTTCTTCTAATGAAACATGAATCGCTCAAAAGAATACATCCACCTATACTGAACTGGTCCACCAAGTGCAGCTTCACGAGGTAAGTGAATAGGAAGATGCTCCATGACATCAAAAAATGTCGGGGGAAATAGTTTATCAAAATTGCATAAAATCACCAGAATATTTGTTTCAAGTGTATGTATTCCTGACATTGTTAGAGAGCGGGAACATAAATCCCGAAAAAACACCCCTATACCTGTAAACGTTATACGTTCAAACAAATGTACTATATAATTTATTATACTATAATTAAATATAAAAACAATGATCATGTGAAAGTAGACATATCGTACATGCAACCGCTTCGTGGACAATGGAAGGTAAAAGATGAGCGAAAGCAAATAGAAGTAAACGTTGCATGAATACATGACAATCATGACTCTTCATCCCAACTAGACGTCTGCTATGATCATCAACATAATATGATAGATTTGCAGCATATCCATCAGGAAACTTTACAGAGTAAAGTATTTATTGGAAAAAGGTTATCTTCTCTGTAGCATCTAATCGCCAAATAGGAATATGCCCTATACCATCTGCAAGCAGATGTAAATCCTCACGATCACAGATGTCAGACAAATCCATGCGTGCCTTGACATTATCTTTAGTCTTCCCTTGAACATTTAAAATAGTGTTGATGATATTGTCAAATACGTTCTTCTCAATATGCATGACGTCAAGATTGTGTCGAAGTAGAAGATCTTTCCAGTAAGATAAATCTCAGAAAACACTATGCTTATGCCAGTTATGATACTTTCCATATCCATCAATCCATATCCATATCCATCATTACCCTCACAAATTGAAGTACGTTTGACATCAAAATCTCAGAATTGATGCAGAATCGAATCTCCATCATACGGTGCAGGTGGGGCATCACGTACAACCCTATTTTCTTGAATAACGTCTTACTTGTTCTGTAGGGGTGGTTGCATCTCAAAAAACGACGATGACAATCGAACCAACTCGTCTTCGAACCATGGTTCAACTGGAATGCATCTATATTATCTTGACAATATGGACATGATAATCTTATGTGGGTTGTCCAACCAGACAACATTCCCTATGCCAGAAAATCACTAATAGTCCACAATAATACAACCTACATCTTGAAATTATTCTGCTTGAAACATCATATACACTAACTCCTTCAGACCATAACATTTGTAGCTCTGCAATAAGTGTGGTAAGAAGACGTCAAGAGATCTTCTCGGATGATTTGGTCCAGGGACCAAAATAGAAAGGAATATGAATTCTCGCTTCATACACAATGCTGGTGGAAGATTGTATAGAGTGACAATAACTGGCCACAACGAATATTTCATAACCGACTTCCCTAACGAATTAAAACCATCTGTACATAAACCCAAATATATATTTCTTATTTCACTGGCAAAATCTGGATACAAAGAAGTAAAATGCTTACAAGCTCCGGCGTCAGAAGGATGTGAAATTTTCCCGTTGAAGGTATGTTCTGCATGTCATCTCATCGACGCATATGTCCTCTCTGACTGATATAACCTCTTCAGCTTGTCAGATAAAAGCAAATATCACATACGCTTAAACAAAATTTTGGTTCTTCCGCTTTATACTTGAAAACGTTCCTTCCCACAAAAACTGAAATGAATCAAATTGGCAGTTTCCCTCCAGAATATCATGCAATTCTCCCGACACACATCAATCGTTTGATATGGCAATCCAAGACCTAAAACCAATTTCTAAATTGCTTAGTATGAAGCTGGTGCCAAATTATCTTCCAGTATAATCTTTGAAAAAATCAGCACATGCATCGACGCAATCCTCACTTAAGTTGTAATCCGTCTTTATATTCATCATCTTCGTTGCAGCTGATAACGACGAATGCCCCTCTTTGCAACCAGGATGTATCAGAGTTTTTGCAGCATCTAACATTTCAAAAAATCTTCTGGCTTCTAAATTGGGTTCCTCCTCAACATTGGTATTCACCATAGTTTCATGAACCTCTTCTCTAGCAATTCCCTCTACGACATTTTCTTCTATATTGGTACTACTACCATAATCTCTAATATTATCTGATTCCGGTCTTACGCGTTCACGACTTCTATCTACACAACTAGGCTCAAATCTTAGATCTTCTCCATGTGAAAACCAAACATAGTATTCCAGTGAGAAACCTCCCCCAAATTAAGTGATTCCAAACTCTTTCCTTGTCTAAGAAACGATTATTTTGACATTTAATACAAGGACAAGACATAATACCTTCAGTACGAGTCATTTCTTGATTCGATGCAAACTGCATGAATTCTGATAATCCTTTTTTGTATTCACGCTGAATATCCCCTATTGCTTCGTCTAAACGTTGATACATCCACACTTTAACTTTATAAATGTTATGAGATGTCATATTGAATTTCTTTATTTTTTTTTTGGGTTGACTGTATAAATCCCCCTGTACTTATTGCACTAAAGCGATTTCCCCTCCCCCCCCCCCAACTATTACGCTCATTACTGTACAACCTAAACACTTAACTTCTTTGCGATACTCCCCAATCTTTAATTTTCTGTAATATTAACCCTATCTAATTAAATCAAAAATGATGCTTGCTTAACCAATAATCACGTTTAGTGCGTTTACGTTATTGGCTGCATAAACCCCCTATACTTACTGCAGTAAAGTGATTTCCACCCCTAATTATTACACTCTTCAATGTACAATCTAAACACTTAAATTCTTCGCGAGACTCCCCAATCTTTAACTTTTTATATAATTAACCCTATCTAATTAAATCAAAACGACGTTTGATTAACCAATAATCGCGTCTATTGTTAAACCATATTTAGATTATTAGGAACACATTCTCGTTCAAAAAAAAGGGTTTCAACTGAACTCTTAAACATGTGAATCTTCAAGCCTCAACCTTTGACCTTCTCGGAGTTGCTTCGACTTCTGATTAACACATCAATTAACCTAACGTGCAATTAACCTAATGTTTTTGGGTTTTTGTTACTAAACTAAACAATGCAAACAACCAAGAAGACTCAAAAACTACAACAAAGACGCAACTTAGACTCAAAAACAGACGCAAAACATGTAACAAAATACGACAAAAACACAACATATCAACTTCCTCACAGTTGTTTCGACCTTCTTGGAGTTGCCTCAAATCGACCCGAATCTTTGCCCTAACGAAATCATGATCTCTCCTCCTGAAACCCTCTTTTTGAACGAGAAGGTCTTCTTAACACTAAATGCGATTATTAGTTAATCAAACATCGTTTTTGATTTAATTAGATAGGACTAATTATATAGAAAGTTAAAGATTGGGGAGTATCGCAAAGAATTTAAGTGTTTAGATTGTACATTGAAGAGTGTAATAGTTAGGGGTGGAAATCACTTTACTGAGTAAGTATAGGGGGATTTATGCAGCCAATAACCTAAACGCATTAAACGTGATTATTGGTTAAGCAAACATCGTTTTTGATTTAATTAGATAGAGTTAATTATACAGAAAATTAAAGATTAGGGAGTATTGCGAAGAATTTAAGTGTTTAGGTTGTAGAATGTAGTAGTTGGGGAGGGGAGGAAATCACTTTAGTGCAATAAGTACAAGGACATTTACACAGCCAACCCCTTTTTTTTAGAAAATAATTCAGAAATTATTAGAAAATTTTAAGTTTTTTTTCCTAAATTTTTTGTTGCGGGAGAGAAAAGAACGAGGTGCGGTATTTATAGAAAATTTTCTGACCACCACCTTGTCGGAAATTAGTTGGCACAGTTTTCCAGCAAAATTCTGACTACCTGTCGTCGGAAAGTTCTCGGATGCTCGATGGCTTCATTTACCACGTGATTACCTAACCTTTCCAACCACCTTTCCGACTAAAATTCCGACGAATTCTTGAAGAAAAACTTTGGTCGGAATTTTTTCGATTTTCGACCACCGTTTCCGATGAATTTCCAATTAAACTGCGGTGGTCAGAAATTTTTCAAATATTTATGACTAATTTCCGACCATAGCCTTGGTGGTCGGAAATTAGTCGAAAAGTGTTCGAAATCTGGTCTGAAAATTTATAACCACCGTGTCAGTCAGAAACTGTGGTCGGAAATGACCATGTTTTCTTGTAGTGTTAGTGCATAATCACATCCACAATATAGATATGTTAATGATATAAATTGGTAAAAATGGATGTCAAAATAGTAAAAAATGTAGTAGAAAAAAAACTAAACAACAATAATGGTATAAAAATTGTTGAGAATTACGTTTTTGACAATTTTGTTCATACCGTTTTTGTAACCGGTAACTATAAAATGGTAAATTTTGTATCGTTACTACCAATGAGACCATATATGATACAAAATCTATTTTTTCAGACTAAATTGAGGCCGGTTTTTTGTAGTTTATTATGCGATACAACAGCAAAACATAGCTGAGTTTTAGAGCATTCAGAACATGCAATAGTGATTTTATCGCATACAAACGCAAAACCAATATTACTTCCGTTTTTAATTGTATGTCAAGTGATGTTTACACCGTAGGTTTTGTCTTCTTGTAGAGTAAAATAGATGATTACGTACTTTTATCAATTTATGTTTTTATATTCAGAATCGTAACATGGGAGAGAGGAACATGGCCCGCATCATGCTTATTTGTTTACTACTAGATTATTAATGTCCAAAGAACATATAGTTTCTCGGAATTGTCGTTTTTAATAATTTTATTGTTAGATTTATGAATTTTTATATCAGATAACTTGTGATTATAGAATTTGTCTCATTCTCATACAATCCATGAATCAAATCTCTCTCTATGTTGGTCCTTCGTTTGGGTATCACATAAATTTACGATTCATACGTTGTCGGATAGTCTTAAATTTCAAAAAATAGAATATATAAAACGGTTCAACCAAATTAGCACACATTAATCCATATCTAATCATCAGTCAAAGTAATTTGTCCATGTTGATGATATATCATGTTTATTGTTTTTCACATATATAGTTCTTTTTTCTAATTATTGACCAAAACAAATTCGTATTATTCGCCGGCGAGCAATACTTGATGAGTGATGCCCGGCGTCAAGACTCCGAGGAGTGCGACATAAAATCATTTTTTTTATAAAAGGAATATTAAAGAAACAATCAATAATAATTCAGTGGTTTTTCAAAGAATTAATATAAAAAGAGCTATGACGAAAACAAAGTGCATGGGGCGAGCATGTCACGTAGACTGCCAGCGTGGAATATTCGCCGGTGGACAAGGAGAATACAATAATCTCTAACTCACATGTTCGACGGTGGGGGTACAATGGTAATTTACATATGACATGTAGACGGCTTTGGTACTCTTTTGTCTTTACGTATGTTAGATTGGGCCCCACGCATAATACACGTGTCCGAAGGCCGATTCGACCGCAATACTCTATTCTCCGTTTTGTCCGAACCAAACATGAAAATCAAATGAGTAAATTTCTCAATTCACAGCTCGGTTTACACATCCGGTACATTCGACTGAACCGCAATATCAAATACCCGGACGGAATCGAGAAACATGGTTTCTTCTGATTTAGCTGGAAAAGGTACTCAAAAGAAGCATAGGTCTGATAAAGAGAGGCTCAACTTCTTTTTTCGTTTCAATTCAAGTCTTAATGAATTAGTACGCTTAATCAAAATCAAAGACAACGTTTCACCAGATCTTAATCCCCTTAGGAAAAGGACTAAAATGCCAATTTATTCCTTGGTGATAAGGTTAAAACTGAAGCATAATGAAGTAGAGTATGATTGAAAAATTTAGGTACCAGTGAAGCAAAAATTATCTGGAATAAAATGGAAGATACTGGCTTTCTCTATCTCTCAATTGCAGAAATTGAGTTTCTTCATGACTTTGGCATATGCTGGGGGTACTAATCCAGGCTGTCTCAATCTACGCTTTGATTTTTTTGACTGCATAAATTAACATCAAACTCATTATTGTCAACATTTATCACCCCGACCCAGGAATGGTAATACCCCGAAGAGATCAAACAACTGAGATGGTATTGTAAATACAACTTAGCCAACCATTTATCTATCTTGCTAACCCAGGGAGCAACAAAAGGCTCAAAGTTAAAACTACTTCAATCACAATTTACTTTCACTATCACCAGAAATCAGCTGTTGAAATTTCTGATCAGTTAGAATCCTATTTATTATCATACTGTTCTTCCAGAGGCGTTTGCCAAAGAATGAATAAAACCAGATATTTATATCACATAATGAGGAATCAGGTGTTGTTACCTTCAAGTGTGCGTTGTGGCGCTTGCCCTCTTTCCAGCGACGGATGGTACCATCATTTAGTGGTTTAAACCTGTCTTTGAATGACCTGATATATACATTCAACCCAAAAAAAAAAACTTATTTGAGAGAAACGCACTAGCTATTACTTAAAAGATTTGTGGAATCAGAACGTACGAATAAAACTTTATTTTGACTTTCTTGACTTTTGATGTGATTGGAGTCCTAGGTCTCCACTTCTTCTTCCATTTTGCCATTTTTTCCTTGGAAGTGATATTTCGTACTTGAACAAACTGAATGCAGAGAGGATATACTTAAATAAGATAAGAAATCAGATAAAAATTGATGTTTCACAGTAAGAGACACATAGAACTTTTGTTTTCTTTTGCTGTGATGGCTACTTAAGATTCATGCAACACCTATAAACCTGAAACTGGTCCAAGCATATATATGGATTTTCGAATAGATGAATGTATACAAGACTCTGAGTGATGCTAAACTTGCACGATTGGTAGTGATGATGCTCAAGCACCCGTTTTTATCAGTTGGTTTAAAGAATATGATATCAATATGCAAGAGCTACTCAACTTTCTATGAAAAAATCACCCCTTTCCCTATTTCAGATAACCCACAATCAGAGCCAGGACGATTCTATTTCCCATGATCAAACAAGAACCGTACATAATAAATTCGAACGTCCAGGTTCCGAAAAACACGTGTGTGTATAATATGAGATTGAGTAAGGTTACACTTGCAAGGTAGTGATATTATTCAAGAACTCACTTGCATCACTATCAGTTGGGTTTAAAACAACATAATATCAAAGTGTAAGAAGCTACTTAACATTCTATGAAAATATAAATCCCTTTTCCTATTGTAGATTCAACTACAATCAGAGCCAGGATGATTCTGCTTCCCCATGATCAAACAAGTTAAGGGCTTTTATACAGGAAATTGAAGATTCTACAGAAAGCAAGTAAAACTATATACCAATTGAAATATAGCTAGCCAGATCTTGTCCTCTTCAGAATTTTCTCAATCGGTAAAGATAAAGAGCACTTGAAGGTAAAATCCTAACCTAATCAATCGAAAAGACTTCACTTTCTCACCCAACTCACTAATCTCGCAAATCAAAAAAGTTAACAAATGTAATCAAAATTACGGAAAACGTACGTGATGAGGAACAAAGGTAGAGCCCATGGAGCTAACATTCAACAGAGAAACTCCGGCGGCGGGAACGAAGCTCCATTTGGTCGTATTGGCGAAACCTAGGGTTGTTAAGTGACGACTCGGGGAAGGAGAATGGTGGATTAGACGGTGAGGAGCACCAGCAAAAGAGAGATTCCGATTAGATTGGAGAAGAATGGAACGTAGCTTAGTGCAAAACCTCTGCATTGTCGTCTCCAAGGAAGACAATTTTCTCGATTGCAAAGAGAACGAAAGATTTGGGGTTTTTGTGAAATGGTTTTGAGAGTGTTTTGGTGTTAGGATAACTCTATTCTATTTGCTTTTTAAAAATTATTCCAAACTCGCATCAATCAATACCTAAGAACTTGTGTTTAGGCTATTTAGCTAACATATTACGCTAAATTAATATTTTCTTACTTATTTTATAAAACTTGATTATCAAAGTTGTGAACTCACATCGCGACACATGTAAATTTATCGATAAAATTCCGACAAATGTAAGTTACTAACTTACATGATCGCAACACATATCAAATTTATCGATATTATTTCAATATGTGTAAAAAACTTTAACTAATTGAATTTTTAGACATCATGTTAACATAAAAACTTAAACTTTTGTTTTAAAGAACAACCGTCGTTTGCTCCCAGGCGATACTATCGAGAAACCGTTTCAAAACCTTCTATCTGGCGTTGGTGGAGAATGGCTCGCCGGTGTCGGGAAATCTTTTCCTCTTCTCGATCTCTTTGAAATCTCTTTGAAATCTCTATCGATCTCTATGTAACCTTTTCATCCTTCCAGTCTTCTTCTTTCGATTTTGTTTCTCTCTCGAACTCTTCCTTTTCACGCCTACCTTCTACGATACTGCATAGATCCGTGACAGAGTATGACATGCTTCAGGCGAACCATCCCTTTGATATGCTCATGCTGTTGGTATTGAAGTCGGCAAATGTTGTTGGTATTGTTGTTTTTGCCCCTAAGTCCTTATAGTTCATATGTTGAATTATGTCTTTAAACCTATCTATCTTTCTCTTGCTAATTTGAGTTGTGTTGTTCATTATACCCAACCTAGAAGTTGAAGACTTTGTAAGCTTTGCCCCCTTTTGGAGTTGAATGAAATCAGTTATCTTTGCACACAAAAAAAAAAAAGACATCATGTTAACATAAATATGAAAAATTTCAAATCCAAAACATATACTTAAAATTTAAAAAGCTAAAAAATACCTTCTTTATTAAAAATATGGATTTAATGAAAAAAACCTCAAGTATTGGTTGATCTATTTTAAAACCCTTAACTAAATTATTAATGAAAAACCTTTAACTAAGATATTCTAGTGAAAACCCCCTTAGGTACTAGTCGATCCATTTAAAAACTCTCAACTAAATTATTTATAAAAAACCTTAAATGTTTACATATATATTTTAAGCCCTTCAAGTAAATATCTGTTAACAAAAAACTCATTCGCCTATAGTACCGTCGAAATCCTAGACGATTATCATCAAATCAATATTTTTGTATTTTGATTTCTTATAATATTATGTGCATATTTTCTTTACACATAAGAGAAAATCATGTTTATCGTAAAATAACATTAGAAACGTAATACAATAGATTTAGAATCTGAAACAGTGAATCAATATAACTAAGATATCACATCCTACATTGCTTAAAACAATGCAAATAAACAAATTCATGTATAATTTTAGTAATTAAATGAATCTGAAATAAAAGATAAGAATGAGAACAAATGACGGTTTCTATTTTACACGATTTTGGAGTTTTTAAACCGACATTAGCAATTTGTAAAATTCATATTTGTTTTTAACAAACACCACGTTGTTTTAAGTCTAAAGAAAATACACACTTGTCGTTTTTAACAAGTAACAACACAAAATATCGATCAAACGATAAATGTTTAGCCGGACTTATAAATTAATGGGGTTTTCGCTAAAATTACGTATTCAAAGATATTTATTGTTTATAATTTAGTTGAGGATTTTTAAATGTACCGACTAGTACTGGGGTTTTCTCATTAAAATCTCATAGTTAACAGGTTTTCCATTAATAATTTAGTTAAGAGATTTAAAATGGATTTGCCGATACTTTAGGGTATTTTCATTAAAATTTCTTGAAAATATAAATTAAGTAATTTAATACATATGGACCCTCAAACCAAATAATATAGGAGGAATTGCTAAAACTAGACTTAAAATTAGGAGCCAAATTCAAATAAATGCAAAACTATACCAAAAAGGTAGGGAAATTACATTAACCTCCTTATTTGCAAACAAAAAACAGAAATTGCATTTACAGTTCTAACCTTCGAACGGAGGAGACTTCATGAACGAAGTCTCACAGTACACTTCGTCCGTGACATCCATGAAGTCTGAACCGTAATTAAACCTTATATTTTAATTAAAAAATAATTTCAATGTTTAATATTTTCTTCAGAAAATAAGATTATTCAAATATGAACTTTATAAATTAAAATTTCAGAAACTTTCATAAAATTAAAACATATAAGGTTTATTATGTTTTAGAAAATCATAAACAGCCGCAAAATTCCCTAGCAAAGTCCGCAACCATAATTAAATATTAAATTAAAATTAAAAAATTATAAAAAATATTTTGATCAAAACTTTTGATAGATAAATTATTTTAAATCAAATTCTAAGGTTTAAAAATAAAATTTCTTAAAATCTCATAAAATTAAGTCATGTGATGTAAACCATGTGAGGCATAATAAGTTCATGGTTTGCCAATTGATAAGAATCCATGTATACATCTTTAGGGTTAGACTTAAGTTCATATTTTTTTGATATAAAATGTCGATCCTTCGTATAGTTGTTAGATTTTGGATATACTATAATTTTTTGACATCAAATATACGTAATTGTTAACAAAAAGTGAAAAAAATAATAGAATTTTAGAGTTTATGACTTACAGACTTCTCAGGTCTTCTTTCTAGTGAAGTTTCATGGGTGAAGTCTCACATGCGAAGTCTCTTACACAACGAGACTTCGTCTGAGAAGTCTATACCAGTTTGGGGTCTAGTTTTGCAATTGACCATAACTTTGACTTTTTTATTAGACTTCATCTAGGAAGTCTCATCAGTATGAGATTTTGCTTGTGAAGTCTATTACCTAATGAGACTTCCATGATGAAGTCTTTTTGCTTTTAGAGACTTCTCCGGCGAAGTCTACCCATAAAGTAGGTTCTAGTTTTGCAATTGACTAGAGTTTGACTTTTACATGAGACTTCGCCTGAGAAGTCTGAGTAGAAAAAAAGTTACTTTTGCAATTGACCAAAATTTTTGATTTTTTTAATTCCAGAGTTTCCGATGGTTGCAGATTTCATCTGAGAAGTCTATCAATAGTCAATGTTTCAAAATTTATGTCAAATGCAAAAGTAACCCCTTTTTCACGCAGACTTCTCAGGTGAAGTCTTGATAAAAAGTTTTTGTTCAAGTCAATTGCAAAACTAACCCCTCTTTTTGCAGCATTCACATGAGTAGTCTAAAATAAAAGTCAAACTTACGGTCAATAGGAAAACTAACCTCATGTACACAGACTTCATATGTGAAGTCTGAAGACTACTTTTTTGTTTTCAAAGGAGAACTTGAGACTTCCATCGTGAAGTCTGTGAAGCAAAAAGTCAATTGCAAAACGAACCTCCAGTCGACTATTGAGACTTCACTTGAGAAGTTTGCCTTATGGTAAAACAGTGAAAATGAAGCAAAAATTACCAAATTTCGGTTTGATCTTGTTTTTAGCTTCGTCGACGGCCAAGAACTGCTCACACCACCAATACCCAAAAAACCCAAGCGTTATTATGCATGAATCTTTGTAAATCGCAAGATCTAAGGATGGTGAATTTTGAGAAAGAGATTTTAGAATTAAATGGTTGAAATGAGAGAGAATAAGAGAGGAGATCGAGAAAAATGGAGCTTTTAGATTAATTATAGAGCTTTAATATCTTTTAATTCAGTTGGTTGAAGCATTTAGAGCTCAATTTTTGTTGGTAATGGTGGTTGGGAGTTATTGAAGAAGATGACATTTTTGTAATTATGTGAAAATCTTTGGGTTATTATTTTTGAAACCCAGTTACCAGACTTCACTGGAGAAGTCTGCGCTATGTATTTTTGTGAAAAAGAAGTTTGGAAAGGTATTTTAAGGCATTTTGAAAGAAAGGAGAAGAGGGGTCTAGTTTTAGAATTGACTTCAAATAAGAGTCTAGTTTTAGAATTGACTTCAAATAAGAGTCTAGTTTTGTAATTGACTTCAAATAAGGGTTTAGTTTAGCAAGAATCCCAATAATATAAGAAAAATAAGGTGAGGTTATTCAATTGAACAATTTTATAGTAATTGAAAGAATATGCAATTCTGTACAATCCCACTGTTATTCAATTATAGAGTTTATGAATTAAGGCATGACGTTTAAATAAACACGAACTTGATCAATACGACCAATTAAGGCATGTATTCACGTATTTCCCAGATTAAACACTTATTTATAGTTGACTTTTAAATGAGGCATGTATTTCACGTTGACCAGACCAAATGAGGCATGACGTTAACATTGACTTAACCCCGTTAGTTTGATCCGTCAGTTGACTAAACGTCGTGTCTGCTTTGGCCTGGTCAACTTAAACTTCATGATTTAAATGAAAGTCAACTAAAAGTTAAGGTTTTATTTAGTTTATATATATATTTAGCTTATATATATATATATATTTAGTTTTAATATAATATTTAGTTGAAAAATTCATTCAAATACCACTAAATAAGTTTATTTTCCAAAAATACCATAATAAATATTATTTTCCAAAAATACCATTAAAAAGTTTTATTTCCAAAAATATAACAAAATTAAAAACTGAATTATAAGGGTTTATAATAGAAATATTTGGGTTTGGGTTTAGTATTTTGGGTTTAGGGTTTAGTTTTGAGGGTTTAAAGTTTAGTTTTAGTTTTGTGGTATTTTTAGAAATAAAACTTTTTGTGGTAATTTTAGAAAATAAAACTTGTTATGGTATTTTTGGAAAATAAACTTATTTTAGTGGTATTGAGGAGAATTGCCCTATTTAGTTTGTATATATATTTAGCATATATATATTTTTAGTTTAAATGTAATATTTAGTTTTAATGTAATATTCTCATCAATACCACTAAAATAAGTTTATTTTCCAAAAATACTATAACAAGTTTTATTTTCTAAAAATACCATAACAAGTTATATTTTTTAACCACATAGTTCTACATGTCACATATATTGGATTTTCTCTCATCTTCAATTTAACCATCATGTATTAATAGTTTATTAAACTATGCTTATAGTTATGGCTAATATATTAAAATAACATTCTTGTATAATTTTATCAATGTATTCGATATATGTTTCTATTTATTTAATACTTATTAATAGGGAAAATCCCATAAAAACCCTGAAGTGACACTGAGTTCAATTTTTAACCTCCAATCATATATTAATTAGGATGACTCAAGTAAGCGGCATGGCCGTTCAGGTATTCAATTTTGATTCCAGGTAGAAACCGTTTGGTTTCAGATATTTTAGATAAATCGGTTCCGAATATTTTGGGTAAAGAAATTTAGTACTTATTCGGATATTTTCAACATTTCGGTTCAGTTCGGTTCCAGATAACCTAAAATATTAGAAAAAAATAAAAATTGTTAAATTTAAATAAAATTTACTTAATTTGACAAATAAAACTAAAAACTTCGAACATATTGGTTATTACACTATATTATAGAAAACTACTATATTGATTATTACACTATGTATTGGTTATTGAACTAAAAACCAATATATCAGAAGTTTTTAGTTTTATTTTTCAAATTAAGTAAATTTTATTCAAATTTATTTTTTTTTATTTTTCTAATATTTTGGGTTACCCGGAAATTTTGAACGGTTTCTACCAGGAGTCGAATCGAATATCCGAACGCCAATGATGCTTATTTGAGTCATCTTAATTAATATATGATTGTTGATTAAAAAAAAAACTTAACGGAAAACTGTTAAGTTTTGTGGGGCCACAAATAAATATGCCACTTTGAAGGTGTATTGTGTCAGTTTTGCCACTTTAGTAGTTTTAGTTGGAAGTATTAAACATTGGAGGTTTAAAGTAAAACTCAGTCCCACTTTATGGGATTTTCCTCTTATTAATATATATTTTCTTAATTAAAAATTTCTTATAGTAACATATTATGTGTTTCAATAATTTGTTAATAGATATATACAAGATTTCACATATTTATAAATATATACAAATTTATTCATCAAACTGTAAAATTTGGTTTCATCGTGTATATATGCGTAATTTTTGGATTTTTAATGTACATATGTCATCTAATCGTCGACGGAACACAAATCATTCCAGACGAACAAGTTCAACTCATCCAACCGAAATTTCAACCAAACTTTAAACTTTAGGTTTCATTGTGTATGTATGTGAAAAAGTAAAGCATGAATTACAAGGAATGCACATATGGCTTCGGATGGTGACAGCGGTTTGAGCGGTGCGGGACAAGCGGTTTAGAAGGTGCGGTGCGGTGTTAGTGCGGTGCGGTTGGAAGAAACGTATCATGTAGAACAAATGCGGTGACTTTTAATTGAACTGCACCAAACCGTTGGGTTCTGCGTCATCCATTCATTATCATAATTTCATCAGAATTTCAAATTTCTCATATGCCGATTTTGCAGATGTAATGACAGAGATAACTATAAACAACAGAGATTTTGAGCATGATGTACGTTAGATGAAAGAAGCAGAGATAGCATATGGAGAACATATAATGCAAATAAGAGACAATTTGCACTTGCAAATATGTTATGAAAAAATTAAAGTACTCGATAATACTTTTTAAATGTGTTGCAATTTTTTTAATTGAATTGTTTCATTGATTTTGCAATATGTATCTAAAAATCAACGTTTAATTTGGATTAATTTGGGTATTTAAAATTTATAAATACTTGCAAGAATTTTCTTTACTAACACAAAAAAAACTACTATTCTGATTTTTAATATACTTATTTCTAAGATATTTATCTATTATCTATATTCCGTACCGCTTCTTGCTTTTTTACCATTCAAACATTTTATTTTATACCGCAAGTTTTTTTTTTATCAATCAAACATGATTCTGTACCGCTTATTTTGTACAACTCGCACTTGTTCTGCAAATATATTTCTCCCGCATGTACTGCAGTTGAACCATACAGCACTATTAAACCGCTTTTCCCGCACAGCCAAATCCGCTGTCACCATCCAAACCCATATATGAATGGTGCAATAAAGGGTCCGGATGGTGACAGCGTATTTGCTTGTGCAGGAAAAGCGGTTTGACTGCGGTGGTACGGTTCAAATGCGGTACATGCGGAAAAATATATTTGCGGAACAAGTGCGGATATAATAAAATAAACGGTATGTAATAGTTTATGATTGGTGACAAAACTATTTGCGATACATAATTAAATGTTTGAATGTGGAGTGTATGTTATAAATTATAGATTAATAGGTTAACTATATTAATAATTAGTATAAAGTAAAATTTTATCTTTTGACATATATATTGTTAACTAAATTGTGCTGATAATAGATTATAGATTTTTTATTAGTAAAAAATAATAAACGTTGTGTAATACATATTATAGATAAATAGTTTATAAGCAAGTATATTATATTAGTATAGTTACAAATTTAGTTTAAAATTTAATGAAATAATATTTTTATCTATTTTTATTAACTTTTTAAACAAAAATTTATATTGAATTAATTAAGTTAATTTTATTCATTAAAGAACCTAAATTAAAGAACAACTTTAGCATATAATCATTTGTTAAAATATGTGCTGATTATTAAACTCTCTTTTATTCATCACTAACTAAATAAAAACTGAAAAAAAATAAACATGTTGATGTAGAAACTAAATTTAATATAAGATGATTCAGCGTCAGGAAATGTAAGCTCTCCTTTGCCCTAATGAAACCGCTGGATAGTTGTTTAAGAAAAAAAGAAATCGCTAAATATTGGTAGTTACACAAGTAAGTGTGGTCCACTGGGTATTTATCTTGTTTCAAAAACGCAAACATGTCTTTTTTTTATAAAAAAAACGCAAATCATAGAAGATACATATGATTGGTGACATAAAGCGTTATTTTAAAAAGATACTTGAAATACGCACCCGCACATATCTCCATTCAAGGCCAAAAAACATGTGGTGCGATACAATTATTTGAATGGTGAAAATATAAAAAGCGGTATGGAATATAGATTTTAAATAAATATTTACAAATAGAAATGAATAAATATATAACGAACTGAAACAAATAAATATTTTACAAACTAAAATATATTATGATATTAGTAAGTGCTTAAATCAAAATAGTTGTTTTATCTGATAAATAGAAATATATATATACAAACGAATCACATATATAATTAAATTATTTTCAAGTTAAATATTTAATTTATAATATAACAAAATATATTTGATGTTAAGAAATACATGAAATTCAAAATATTATGTATTATAATACAATACAAAAAAAATCTAAGCGACTATTTTGATTTGTCCATAATATATTTTCTATATGGTCCCTTATTTGTAACATATATTCTCAATCTTCTATATCCATCTTCTAATAAAATTATTAATTTTTTGTTTAATTAATGATATTTTTCTTAAAATTATTATTTACAAACTATGAAACAAAATTTATAAAGACAGAAAAATTGTAGTTTGTATTTTATAATTTTTTTGTTGCTAGAATCAATTAAAGATTTTCTATACTGAAAAAAAAATATTAATCAGTAAAGGTGAATAACGGGTATAAATTCAAAAGTATTTATACAAATTTTCCTAAACTTGTTTAATGAAAATAAATTTATAAAAATCACAACCACACTTCAATAGTTTAACCACAACATATCTCATGTGTTTGTATGATCATATGCGGTACATCATCTCTCTCTGATAATTTGGACCTGCCACAGTGATTTTTCATTTTTTTTTTTATTGTTTTAGTCAACAAAAACATATAGATAAATAATTAAGCTGAATGGAATCACAACTGCGGTTATTACAGATTCGCACCATAAAAGCGTCCCCTATTCACTACCATAATCGTTTGATATAAATGTGGTTTAAGATATACACCACGATATAAGTCAAATAAAGTCAACACCCGTGACTGTTTGACATATGTAAGTCTTAAGACCCACACCACCACAAAATAAGTTAAGTGAAGTCACGTCATGTGAAGGTCTGTGTAGTAAGCAAAACTTTTAATTTAATTTTTTTTTGGATAGGAATCCATCCAAAGCACATATACTTACAGAACACGGTAAATTCAAGCTTTGGTTTGGATAGAAATATCCAAGAACTGAGGTGAAAATATCTTAAGATAGCATACTTTTTGCTGGAATGATGAAAGTATCGCCAATGCAGAACCATGCTCGACTTCATGGAAAATCAAAGCACATAAGTAAAAAAATACTCCCTCTGTCCCAAAATAAGTGATGTTTTAGAATAAAACATTTGTCCCAAAATATTTGATTTTCTCACATTTCTATGCTTAACTTATATTAATTTAATAGTTTATAATCATTTAAATTTTGCAGTATTTTTTTCTATTAGTTAGATTTCTATAAATGAGAAAATATTTATTATTTCTTAAAATATGTGCTTTCACCTAAAACATCACTTATTTTGGGACAGAGGGAGTATTGCTTATAAACACAGTCACATCAACTGTAGCAGTCCTATAATAACAACTTCATCTTCTTCTTCTTCTTCTTCTTCTTCTTCTCCAATACTTGTTTCCTCTTAGCTATTCTTAATCTCACAAATTATATTGGTCGGTGGTCTACAAAGAAGAGGATTTCCTAAGTAATTGCTCTCGTTGAAGGTGTTAAATTGTTTTCCTTGGGGAATGACTCTTGATAAATTGTTGTGAGACACGTCAAACACTTCAAGAAATGTAAGTTTTTGTTAATTGGTAAGAAATGCTTCCATGTAACATGTTATATGAAAGATCAAGGCTCTTAATAGTCGTCACATTGGAGAAGATGGATGGTATAGAACTCGACAAAAAAATTGTGGGATGAATTTATGACTTTTACTTTCGAGAGATCTCCAAGCTCTGCAAACCACTTAATTCATTGTTCGACATATCCATGCCATATATATAATCACGTATTCCTTAGGATAATATTCTTGATTCTTTAGTCTAAGAGTCGTACATTTGCTTCCATGCAAAATTGATTTCAATTTCTTCAATGGTTTTGTATTCTACCACAAATGTGAATTTGTAAATATCCAACTTAAAGCGCTCTATAGGAAATATAATTCCATATAGATTGCCGCACATCTTATCATCTCTCACTCCAAATGATAAATTAAAGAGGCATGAAGGTAAAAAGCCTAAGCATATTATTTGAAAGATCTTAAACTTGGATGTTGCTCAAATCACACATCTGCCTGAATCGATCATGTAAGATTGTTCCTCCTCAACAAAAGAATTCTTATGTCATGGGTACTGACAAACTGCGGGATATTCCCAAAGAGTTTATTGTTATGTAGAAAATGTAGATTAACACCCTTCAACAATGTATCTGGAATCGCCCCAAGTTGTTGTTGTGAAGGTACATAAAGCTCACAACCATATGTGACGGTAAGACTCAAGATAATAGCTTTCTAGAGAGGTCCATATGCGAAAGATAGTGCAAGTCAACCAAAGAAGGTGATATTGTACCTTCTAAGAAATTGTTTGATAACATTAAGGTACATAAACCAGATAACATAGAATCCCAACTTGGAATAGCACATGTGAGATAATTGTTGGATATGTCAAGGAACGACAATCTGGTGTAGCTAAGCAAACCAATTAACTTCGATCTTTCCTGTAAAGAAGTTGTTATCCATTCTCAACTTGCGCAAAGAAGTGAAACATAACCCATAAGAGAGTTAATGGTAATGATCCTCGTGGGAGACAATCGCCCGTAAATTTTTTGTGAGATATTTTAGTAAAATATAACTCGTGAGAGAGTTAACGGTAATGTTGTTTTCTTAAATTTTCCAATAAGTTGATTTAACATGATTTACGATAATTTAACAGAAATATAGTAATAGAAGGAAAAATAACTTTCTATATCAATTTCTTGAGTATATATTCGTGAAAACAATCTCCATTGTACGAAACAACATTTCAAAAAAAAACTAGAAGATTGACATATCATCATATGCGACAGTCAGGTAGAAGATTGACATATCAGCATACGCGGTAGTCAAGTAGGAAAAAAAAAAGATATTGGTTCTATGCTTCTAAAGATGAGTTATACGAGATATGCTATGTACAACTCAGCATACGTGGTAGTCAGATAGAAAACAGTAGTCGCCTCCACACTCTCTTCTTCTTCAAATTGTGGATGAAGATGAGTTACTATCGTATTGCATGTGGGACACGTGAGACTCCTCAAGTTGGCATCGTCACGAGTTAGCCACCAGAAAATATAGCGACCTAATAATCAGCATTTTAGACACGGGCCTAGATGATATATTTACTAAGCTTTTCTGCAAATTAGCATGCATTCATCATTTTAGATGCACCACACCCATCAAAAGAAAATATCAGGATCTCAATGTTCTCTTGATGTCATCATAGATCAAAACAAACGTATCTTCATAGTTACTTCCCAACACAAGATAGAAGTTTGGGAAACAGACAAACAAAAAACTAAAAATGTTTTGAACCACTAGATCGAGAACAGAGTTCCATGAACCGAGAATTGTACCCAACTACAACTAGATATGCATGAACCACCACCACTTTATAGAGATGGTTATCCATCGCATCAGATAACGCTTCAAAGAATGCAGCTTCAGCTTCACTCGTCCTCGGAAGCACGACTTCGTGAGCTCTTTCCAACAAGTATTCTATCACGGATTTTTTGTGTACAGTTGGCCTCTCCATCATGCTTCCGATATGGCGAGGTGTTAACCCTCTTGAAGTGCTAATCCTTAAAAGCATAGTGGCGATCCTATGGTACATAAACATAGTGGCGATCCTATAATCTTTAGAAGCATAGTGGCAATCCTATGATGAATAAAGAGTGAATTTCATTGATGAGTATACACTAAAAGATGAGTAGGTATCATCTCTCTATGATGCGTAAACATAAGAACCACACAGAATGACGGGAACCAGTATCGACATTTGCCATCTTTATGACGATCATGGATAATTGCAAAATCCTCCTGAGATAACTGTTAAAACAAGATTTTCAGTGACATCACATTCACATGTATTGAAATAGCTAAATCCAACTGAGGATAAAGGAGAACAAAATACCTACTTCTAATAAAATGTTAAGGGCGTCTTTTACTCGACCAGATGTCCACGAGAGCCATCTTTGAACCTCTTACACAGTCACAAAAGCTTTGAAATAATATTATTATCAAATATTAGGCGAGTATCCGCGCATACGTGCGGGTTTTATTTCATCTGATTTTGCTTTAATTTTTTGTTCACATATTCTTTTGAAACAGAATTTGTTTTTAATTTAATAAACCTAAATATTTTATTGCGTGAAACCATTTGAAAATGGAATATAGATATATTAGCTAGGATTAATGTCCAATCCTTCACAATAAACTATTTTAAAAAATTTTAAATTAGATTTTATCAAATTTTATTTTTCTATTTAACGTATTGACTTTTTCATTCGTTGTGGCCAGTTGCATTTTTTTACATGTGATTTCATATCTGAGAATAGTTACGTATTGCAATTGCGAAATATTTTCGAAAACACAAGTCTTTTTAAATATGAGTAGCTTGTACTCTTAGCATTTCAGAAAATATTAACTTTTAAACATAGTTTCTTCCAAAAAAATATGAGCATCGAAGTACTTTTTTTTTTTCTAAACTTAATTCATGAGTTAATTTTTTCAAACATATAACATCAAAAAAATTAAATTTCTTACTCTTTTTTTTGCTTCTAGGTAAACACTTAGAGTAAAAATGACAAGACTTACAACATACGATGAAACAAAAAAATCATTAGAAGAAATACTATAAAAGATATTTATATTGATACTCTTGATCTTACACCGTTTCCATCAACCAACATTTTATTTACTACCAAATTTGTGGTACTTCTTACCCAGTATCTTTTACAAACATTATATATTTCAAATGCTATGTAATTAAATTAGAAAAGATAGAAATTTTGAAAATATTTAAGTGTTGAATAAATAAACTCTCAATACATCAACCAAACTCGTAGTGTAATTAGAAATTTTGAAAGTTTAATTAGTTCAACGTAACTCCATATATTGATGAGGAATACGTTTTATTATAGGAGGAAAAATGAAGATGATTGGTAAGAAAAAAGTAGGTGAAAGGAAGACAAGAGAAGAAATATGTAAGGAGAAAATGAAGAAAAGGTTAAAGGATACGTGTCATTTGTTTGTGCGACCACGTGACAAAAATATAGAAACATTTTTTAAATATAAAATTGTATATATATTGATCCTTTTATATCCTTTTATACCTCAACCCATTTCACTATTTCAGCTAAAATCGAGACAGTGACATCAATACAAAGTCGGACTTTTAAAAAAATTATATGAAAAATTTGACCCAAGTGGAGTGTAATTTATTTTGAAGATCCATCCAAAGATACTTAAACAAGGGATAGATAAGATACAAAACATAGGGTGAGAAAATAAGAGACCACCTAACAGAAGGATAGAACCACAAATTTTAAGTATTATATGGTGGAAACTTATATGAAAAAAATTGACGCAAATGGAGTGTAGTTTTGGTTGGTAACCCGTACGGTTACAGTATGAAGTATACGTTGTGAGACGGAGTATACTGTTTTTGTCGCAATCACTAAAAAGTATTAAAAAGCGATACAAAAAAAAAAAATATATCATCAGTGAAGTTTGTCTTTGCGGAGACGAAAACAAAAAAAAATTGAACAACGGTAAAAGTAATTTTTGAATTTGGGCCTCGGTAGCTAAATAGAATTGGGCCTTACACGTGAGTAGATAAAGATAATAAACTTTTTTTAAAAAAGAAAACCCTAAAATAATAGTTCTGTTGAAATCGTTATTTGGATCTGGTCTGTACCAAACCCATCGGAAAACCTAAAGACAGATCTGTCGAGATAAGCCAAGCTTCGTCAATTCGTGTTATTTAATTCAATCGTGGCCTTAATGTTGTCTGTATGAAATCCTTAATTTCCCAGAAGTAATGACGAACAGCTCGTCATCGAAGAAACAAGCTCAAGATCAGCCTGAAACTAGCGAACCCACTCTCAAATCGCTCAAAACCAAGATGACTAAATCTGACGATAAGGTGCGTACTTTTTCTTTATTCGGTCGTTTCAACATAAACCCAGAAGAAGATTTTTACTTAAATTTGTTTTTTAAGCTCTTCCATTTTTGAAATTGGTGTATAATCAAAGCTTAGGACTTTTTAAAAAGTTCTCTTCTTTTTCTTTTTGGTTTGATCAGCAGAAGAAGCTTAAAGACATTGAAATAAGCGTTCCCATTGTGTATGGTAACATTGCATTCTGGCTTGGCAAGAAGGCTAGCGAGTAAGTATCTCTCTTACCATTTGTGAAAACATATTGTATTTTCAAATTCAACTTTTGCAATTTCGTAATAGAACTGTTTTGGGTTTATGGATTATTAAAGTTAGGAGTTTAGTTCTGTTGCTAGCAGATAGTGACGCAAAGATCTTATTTTCATTAGGAAAGTTAAAAAGTTCCTATTTTTACAATACAGTTAAAAAATGAGAGTTGTTTACATAAATGAGATTTCCATTGAGGTTTATTGGTTGTTGTTAGCGTTTTACTTCTTTTGAATAGTGACGAAAAGTTCTTTTAAGAAACTTAAAAAGGTTATATTTTGACAATACCCTTAAAAAGAAGTGTTTGTTTTCTTTCATAAGGTTTCCCTTAAAGTTGTGCCCTTTTTTAATTGTTTCTGTAGGTATCAATCTCACAAGTGGGCTGTATATGTTCGAGGGGCAACAAATGAAGATATCAGTGTTGTAGTAAAGAAAGTTGTTTTTCAGCTTCATTCTAGTTTCAATAACCCGACAAGAGTTATTGAGGAGCCTCCATTCGAGGTTTCGGAATCTGGTTGGGGAGAATTCGAGATTGCAATGACATTGCATTTCCACAGTGATGTCTGCGATAAACCGTTGAGTTTGTAAGTCCCCACTAGATAGCTCTTTGTTAGTAGAAATGCGAGTTAATGGAGAGTTACTTATGAGTTATAGTTGTTTTTTTGGGTACTCAACACAACAGATTTCATCATTTAAAGTTATACCCGGAAGATGAAACAGGTCCTTTGTCAATGAAGAAGCCTGTGGTTGTGGAATCCTATGATGAGATTGTGTTTCCTGATCCTTCAGAAAGTTTTCTAGCTAGGGTTCAGAATCATCCGGCTTTGACATTTCCAAGATTACCCTCTGGTTACAACTTGCCTGCTCCTAGTATGATCTTCTTATCTAAGCTTCTTTCATTCTTTAGTTTAAGTTGATCATTGCCTTTAAATGTCTTCTTACACAACAAATTCCATGCTTAGTGCAAGTCGAGGATACCGGGAAAAAGAAGAGAGGTGATACGAAAGATCATAGTTTGGGACAATGGTTCATGAGTTTCTCTGAAGCAGATGAGTTATTACAGCTCGCAGCTGCTCGTCAACAGGTAAATTGAAAACATTTGCACTATTTTTCTTAAATTTTATAAACATGTTATTAGACAGTTTTTATAATTCTCCCTTGAAGATATGTATATGCAATTTTTCGGTATATGTTGCGATGATATTGAATCGGTTGTTTGCTGGATAGGTTCAAGCACATATTGCGAAACTGAGGCGACAAATAAGTTTGCTAGAGGGACAGAATCAGACAATTAAAACAGGGTCAGATCTTTGAATCTGATTTTGTAGCCATTTGCCATTGAGTGAGAATTTGGCTTGTGTATTCTAACTGTGTATTAGCATAGATTTCCATTTTTCTTGTAATAAAAAAAAAAAAAAAAAAAGGTTAGTTTAAATTTCTTATTAGGTGCCCCGCCTCTGTTCCAGTGTCATAAATTCTCTTTCGTAAACAATTTTACTTCTCTTAACTGATCAGCTACAGCAACTACGAAAAAGCGTTTCAAGATTTGATCAGAAAGCTTGAAAAATCCTCAGTATATTGTAGTTGTAACATTCTTATTACTGTATCCTATAATCCATTACAAGGTCCAGGAACCATTTCTTCATTGCTCATTACTTCTCCATTTATTATCTATTCGATTGTTCCCCGAGTCAAAGTTCCCTCCATCTTACATTCTTACAGAAACAAAAGCCCTAGAGTAATGGAACAGATCAACAGTAAAATCATGTTCCAGTATATTAATATTACCCCAAGTAATACATGAAACCCTAAGAAACCAAACTGCAATCACGAGAAACAAAAACAAGGCTATCTCCATTTTACCTTAAGAGCCAATAGGCATAAACTCAGTCTCTGACGACGGGAAAAGACTGTATCCAGAGCTTTACGTGATAACAAGAGAAAAAAAAAACAAAAAACCATAGCCTACTTTATAAACTCTAGTTTGCTATTTTTATTATTCTTAATTGATAAACATTAAAAAGACTAGCTGAAAATTATCTTTAGGGTCTCTCTGTTCCAGTTTATATTCTGTGAGATAGAACTGTTCAAGTTTTGATGAGAATGCTTGCCATTCTTGGGATTTTGTAACATTCTTCTAAGGTCCTAACAAAGAACCTAACGTATTGTGTCGTACGTACGAGACATTTCATTGCCCAAATTAAACACATCCACACCCTCTTGTGGTATCAAAATTAATATCTTTTCGATCCGATGCAACTTCCTAAATTGTAATTAACTGTCAATTGTAAGGGGAAGTTAGTTCTGGTTTCGTAAACTTTCAATGTCAATGCTTGATATAATACATATATAGTGACTACTTGAATGTTACATTCACTCACAATGAACATCAAAACCATGAATCTTATGCACTAAAACGTTTGATCAAATACTTAGTGTTTCTCATTCAACACAGCGGACCGACCGGTATCTTCTAAACGGGTATCCGGTCTGTAGTAACCGGTCTTCGGATCTGGTATCCACGATGGCTTCTCTACGTTTGCTTTTGCACCTTTCTGGTCTATTGTCTTCTTGATCAACTCTTCTCCTGTAATCACTTTAGCTTCTCTTTCTGAAATCGTCGCTGCGTATCCTCTTCTACGATTATAACAAAACACCATCACAATTATTGGCAAGACAAAATATAATTTTAACCATTAAAAGTTTTGAAAGATAGACACACACACACACAATCATGAAATTAATGGTTTGACAGTATCAAAAATCCTCAAAATCCACGTACTGTAGATAATAATGTCCAAAACAACATATCTCATACATTAATGATCACAAAAATTGGAGATTGATGCATTTAATTATTACAAATATTGATTTTGGGACTGAAAAATAAAAGGATCTTACCGAGAAATTGTGTTAGAGATGAAATAACAGCAACGTCTAGAAAGGGAGAGAGATTGAGCCATTTTTAAAAATTAAAAGTCTGAAAATGTGAATAGAGAAGAGAAGAAAAAAACTTACTTAAGAATGTATTAGCATTACCGGAAGGGAGCTTTATATAGAAGCCGATACATGCCAATTGTTTTTAAAGAGTATATTTTAATTTAACAATCATAGAACTAAAAGCATTCCAATAATTAAATAAAGTCAATATCTGACGTTTTCAGGCTGATATCATTCTTCTTGAGGAATAAATTTTATGGGCACGATCTATTTTCCCCTGAATCATTTACATACGATCAGTTTTATTCCAACTTTCGATTTTTATCTATTTTCCCACAAAACATAAGTTGTAAACATTTTTCTCCTTAATTCGAAAATTCGAATCTTAATTCTGCATGGTGATTGGTTTATCGGTTAACCAACTAAACCCAAAACAAAACCCAGAAACCAATACAGTAAACCGAATGGAGGTAAAAGCCGACCTGTTCGACCTAATGTCTGTAAAATCCAATCCACAAAACTCCCAAATTCAATTTCTTCTTCCCCGAAATACAAAATCTTAGAACCCTAATAACCCCAATTCAATTAATTTCGATCAAATCGTTTGTAATTTTTTTCACATTTGAGTTTACAATGAGCCATTCTTCTGAAATTTCCGATGCAACATCAATTACTCGAAAGAGAGGTAGACTTCTCAGGGTCCTAAAGATGTGTTGGTGTGGAGCTCAAATCACGGCAAAGATGTCGAAGTCGGAGGCGAATCCCTACCTCTGATACTACCGTTGTGCGTTTGCTGCGTCTCATAAGGTAATGTCGTGATTTTGAGTTGTTTTTAATTGGTTTGATTTAATTGGCAATGCGATTTCATTGTAGGTTGCTGACGACAACCACACATTCAAGTGGGTTGACGATGCTTTGATCGATGAAGCAGAGAAGCTCGCTTCACAGATGAACACAGTTGAAGAAAACATAAGCTTGATTGGAAAACAGAGCATGGAGGAGCAAAAATTGGTTTTTGAGAAGTTACACTTACAGATGGAGAAAGAGATGATTGATAGGGTAGAAGATGCCCTTCTGGAAGCCAAACAGAGCATGAAGAAAATGTTGTTTGTTGTTGCTCTTTGTGGTATCTCAATCTTTGTGATGGAAAAAGTGTTAGGATAAGAACTGATAGTTGTTGTTGTTCTTGGGTTTATGTCAGTTTTTGAACTTATTTTGTGTATATTCTTGTTATGCTTTGTTATTGTGTTGGTTTGTAAGGATGCTTGTAGTTGTTAATGTAAGATATTGCACTATATCTAAGTTCAAAAGAATGACATAATTTGAACAAAAATATTACATAGTCATTTGTCAAGACATATTTAAGTGACATAGATACAAAACATAACTGAGACCAAAACCTTTACAAAAGCTTCACAAAAATGATCATTTACCTAGACCTAACCGTTACAAAAGGTTCAAAAAAAATGGGTCATTTACCAAGCCTAACAGACTAACAGCCAAAAACATACATAAGCAAAACAGACCTCTTCAAAATCTTCTTCACTCCAACCTTGTTTCTTGTGTAAGGGTTCCTTGTGAAGGTTCAACTTTAGAAGGTTGAGCTTTAGGAACCTGTGATAGTAACATCTTATTATATCAAATATAGTTTTCAAAGTTGTTAACTCACAATATCGCGACACGTGTCATGTTCATCAATTTAAGATTTCGACACATGTCAAAAATGAAAGAAAAATATCAAAAATTATATTAAGAAAATTATCAAAAAAAAAAAAGATAATTAACTATCATTATTCAGAAAATAGAAATTATATAAGGGAACTAAACAAATTACTAATTCTTAAAAATTACTTATTATGAAGAAACTATACAAAAAATAATTAACTATCATTATTCAGAAAATATAATTTTTATAAGGAAGATTTATAAAAATTACTAATTTTAAAAAAAAATAAACTTACATAATTAAGAAATTTTTAATTCTAAAAGAAAAAGAATTGTAAATATTGAACTTTATATAAACAAATAAGCAGTCACATATTTTTTCAACAATCAAAACATTTTATTTCAAAAAATCCATCCTTCTAATTCTTTCGGTAAAACATCTATTCTTTTTTTGTCCACGGTAACATCTATTCCTTTTATTTGTTAACAATTATTTTAATTTATTATAATGAGGTTATTATAAAAAATTTATTTATATATTTTTACTATTATTAAATTTTACTCTTATTTTGGTTTGTCTTTTCTTTTTTTCAGAAAAGAAATTATTTTAATTTGTTATTATGAAATCGTTGTAAAGAATTTTTATTTATAAGTTTTATGATTATCAAATTTTTATCTAATTTTAATTCTTATATATTTCAGAAAATGTCTATCATTAAAATACAATGAACAAATAAATTCAAAATAACAACACTAATTTATTTTTATATTCATTTGAAAAAAAAAATTCAAATATGATTATAATAATTAAATCTTATTCAAATAAAATAAATTATGCTATATATAATCAAAATAAATAAATAATTGTAGGTTTGTTAGATTTTTCTATTGGTGAATGATTTTGGATAGACGGTCTCAATATTTTATTATATATTTACTTTTGCAGGTAATTCAATTTTTTAAATTTTTTATTTTGTTTTTTTCTCATAAATTTTAAAATATTAGATTATACTCTTTTCGGTACTTTTGAATGCTTCTTAGTAGGAGACTCATTCTTGCCTTTCTTTCTTTTAACCTTCTTACTTTTCTTTTTCCTTTCAGATTGAGGAAAGTGAGGGGTTGGATGCACATGAGGCGCATCTCCACATGGCCAGAATTTTACACCTCTTAATGGAACTAGCCCATCTGTGTAGTTACTCTTCCACATCGCTGTTTGAAACCAGTGACAAACAAAGTCTTCTGGTTGAAGTTTAAGTTTGAGGATAACTCCATACGCATGCTCACAAGGGATCTCAGTAACTTCCCACTTCTTGCAATTACAGCTCATCTGATCCAAGTTCACACGGTAAGAACAACCAATCAAACTCACTTCAAACACCATGTTGGTGCTCCTATTAACTCTACACTCTACAATTTGTTCATGTTCTGATACAAGAGACCATTCAACATAAGGTGTACATATCCCCTTGTGATCATGGGACTTAGCGCTTCTTTTGGCAATGCATATCATTGTTAGTCTTGCGATCATCTCTAACATGGGCACTAACGGTTTTCCCTTGCTTTGACTATAGAGATGTTGAATGATTCTGTGAAATTGTTTTCAACATCCTCCACAAAGTTGTCGAGCTTGAAGAAAGCTCTACACCAGCTCTTAGGGTTTGTCTTCAACACATCTTGATAAATACATGTGTCATAGTGTAGCACTCTCTTCAGGTTCTCTATATACTCTGCCTCATTATAGCTCCATGCTAGGTTCCAAATGAATGGCTTCATATGTGTTTTTTTGCCATGCTTTGTCTCCAAATTTGCATAGATGTGTCTGACACACATCCTATGCTCAACCTTTGGTAATTCAAGCTCCACAGCTCTGATTAACCCCTGAAACAGAACCACAACTTATACACATCAAACAAACAAATCATAACATTCATAACAATGATACAAAACACACATAAAACATACCTTATGACGATTCGAGACATGTATCCTTCACCATCCTCTAATCCCATATCAGTCTTAATCCTATTCACAAACCACAACCAGTTAGCCCCATTCTCCACCTGAATCACACCCCATGCAACTAGATATACTGCATTATTCACATCTCTCCCTAAGGCTACCAATAACCGCCCTTTTGTTTTCCCTCTCAAGAAACACCCATGTACCTCTAGCATTGGCCTACATGTCTTGTTCTTCTAATACTGTCATAACACACATAAAATCTATTGAAAACATCTAAACCTTCCTCATTTGTCACTTGTCAACCCCTACAATAGATTCCGAATTTGACTCTTGTATCTTAGCACCAAAACCTCTAAGACGAGCAAACGGTGACTCATATTCTCTATTAATCATCTTCAACGCTTTTAATCCTAGCTGTCTGACATTGAGGCTTTGATATGCTTATCCTCCATTTCTCGAAAATCAGTTATTCAATCTTGGCCAGCATGTAGTACTCTGGTTCTTCACGGATCTTGTCAAAAAACATTCTAGCTATTACATGCACCTTCAGCATCTCACATTGCCCATTAGGCGTACATGTATGCAAATCCTTGAATACCTTCACTTGCCATTCACAACCCTCACCTACACAACTATACCCAAGTTTTGTTTATCATACATGTATTGCTTGATATTCCGATGTGAGTTAAGAGCATTGTCGAGCACAACCTCTTTAAACGCGATTTTGATGTAGAACACTTGCCCCAAGTATAAATTTCCATCACCACATCTGATGTCGTTACGAGCTCTCCTCCGAACATCTTCGTCTTCATCGATGTCGCTATCGGGATAGACATTGTGGTGTATAGGTGGCTCATCGACGAACTGGGTCACGACGACTTCGAGGTTGAAATCGTTTCTTGATGTCTGGTCCTCCATATCTTCATCATCAGGTTCCTCATCAGCAATTGGAACATGATTCAGCTCCACTATCGACATGGCTAACAGCTGGAATCGCAATTAGGGTTCGTTTTCGATTTCGCAGTTTAGGGTTTTTGAGTTTTCTTGATTTGGGTTTTTTGATTTGGGAGTTTTCTGTTGAAGTTGGGTTGATGAGTTGTATTACTTGAGTTAAATTAGGGTTATAAATCGGTTTATTTCGATTTAGAAAGTAATTGGTTAGTCTATAATTTGGTTTACAAAAGCATTAACGGACGTAATGTGTATATGAGATTCGAACTGGTTTGGTGGGAAATTAAGATTCAAACATTGGAATTGGAGAAAAAATTGTTAACAACTTATGTTTTGTGGAGAAATAGACGGAGGTCAAATCGTAGAATATTCGAGAAAGGGAAGGGAGAGGAAAATCGTTTGCCTAAACTTTATAGAATATTCTATGGTGAGTCGAAATGTTACTCCACGTGTCGGGAGAAACGATTTTTGAATTTTTCAATTATGGTTGATGAACTTATGAATTGATCCCACGTCTTGCTTTATATATCTTACAAAATTATAAGACGTGCAAAAAAAAAAATCAAAGTATTGTATGATCAGTGATGGTCTTAAAAGTTATAAACTACGTAGTGATTTGTGACCATTTCATGGGATAAACATAGAGGATGCATGTCAAATATTCTTAACAGAGAGATATTCCTTTTTGTAATTATAAAACTGAGGTTGGGTTTTCTTATAATTTTCTAAACTTCTGGCTTTCGTCGTTCCTTGCAATATTGTTTGGAAGCTGCTTTAGCTCATCTTCTCTTCATTCTTTGCTCTTAAGCTTCAACATTCTCCAATTGTTGATTATGTTTTTCAATAAAGCACCAATCCACAAAAAATTTACACACATCAAACATATATCCAAGAGTAATTTTCCAATAAAAGCAAACTTTCCCTTGCTCAATTCTCCCATCTTGTTCATGTTTTGGACCCAACTGTTAACTGAATTTGTTTGTTTATGTAATTAAAAGTTAGATTTCTCGCTAAGGATGGGACTTTAGTGAAGTTGAGTCCAATTCTTGTGGACTTTTGAGTTTTGACTATTTTCGTTTCCCATGACTATACATATCTTTTTTATGAATTTTAGACAGAACATAACACAACCAGTTCTAAAGAAGAACAAAAAAGTAGTATCATTTACTCAAAAATGTAATGATATTAGCGTGTTAATCTGCAGACAGTTTCACATCTACTCACAAGTTAGCAGTTATCTATGCTCACAAAAGGGAACTCAATGAACTCAACAACACCGATGGTTTTTTTGTGTTTAGATAGTATTGTCACCTAAGAAGGCGAAAACCCGTTTCTTAAGAATGCGGGCTAAATCCGTGATTTCGGTATTTCTCATTCTCTCAACACTGCTTTCAGGTCGTCCAAGTAAGTTTCTTTTACGGGATAATCGTGTGGCTGAATCAACCGTTAGACTCGCCATGTCTCTGCTGTTTGTAAGTTCTTTTAGAATAGTAGCAGAGCTCGACAAGCCAGAGACAAGTCTGTTTAGTAATATCAGTATCTCTCTCATTAATAGTGTCCTGCGCCAGTAAAACAAATAGATGTTTTTAAGTCAGTTAGATTAAATATTTAGTTGTAAATCACCCAGGTGAAGAATAAACCTTGCTTTAAAAATTTCTGCTTTTGGATGAAACTCGGTTGATTCCGAGTCTATTTCTGCAGCTAAAAGATGAAGTATCAGCATTAAAAAGTTGGTATCTTGAGGTAGTTTGTGATTTGAGAGTAGTTCATAGCCAGAGTTTCCTGAAGAAGCTGCTAAAGCCAAGATCATTATTACATTCCGACAAAGTTCCAGATCCTGAAGTCAAATCAACCGAAATGCTGTGTTAGTCAAAACTGCAGTAAACTACTTGACAAATAGGAGTTTTCTTTGGTTTTTTGTACCTCTGATGTCTTTCTGGGAGAAGTCAAACAATCTGCTAAACCATCAAAGATCTTACCAAATGCTTCCAAAGCAAAGAGATTGCCTTCTCTGTCGTTTTCGGTATCTGAGATCCTTTCCACATGGAGAGAATCAAATATATCCAATAGTTTAGGGCCTTTGAATAGAAAATAGAGAAAATATCTAAGTTAGAGTAGACAGAAGAACAACATTTGCGAAAATGGTTTCCATCATAAACAAATACATCTCAGACTAATTCGGCAGTTAATAGAGTGATTGAATTGACTACTTACAGTTGAGCAGCAAGTAGAAAAGATGAATAGCTTCTTTCCGTACATGTAAGCCACCACCTTTTCGTAAAAGTAATGAAATGCTCTCAAACACTTCCTTGGAGACAAAACTGGTGAATTAAAGTTATATGAATGCAGATGTTAGTAAAACCAGAAAAAAGAAAATGGTTTTTGAGTGCTTACGTTGCCCTCTCGGTATAAGCATTAGTGCTCATCACGATTATATTCATTATTGACAATGCTTCCAGTTTGACATCCTCTTCGGTTCTTTTACTAGCAATTTGATTCATCAGTTCAAAGAGAGAATGCCAGTTTGCATCCCAACTTGGCTGAGCGTTATCAGTATTTCCTTGACTATTCATAGAAGGAGAAAAAGAAAACCTATTTTATGAGCTTAAGATATTAAGGTATATGGTAACTTCAACTCATAAGGGATCATGAAAAAATCATTACAAGGATGATTTATTGTAAATGTAAGAATTTAGAGCAAAGAAATATTGGAGAAGAATAGAAAACTAACCCCAGATAGAGAGAGTAAATACCTGGCTTCAAATCTCTTTTCAACACCACATATATGTTCCAACAGTACATGTAGTACATGCAGAGATCTATGAACAAGAACGGCCTGGACAACAGATGAATGAATAAACTCACCAAAAAGGAGAATATAAGAAAGATCCAGAAAGCTACAACTTCCAGATAAAGCTTTGAATCTAAATTGGACTTACATTCTCCGCTTTGCAAAGATCAAGTAGTGGTTCAACCAAGGTCTTCAAATTTACAAACCCATAGCTGATCTGCAGCAGACATAGGCGGTTCAATCAGATACTGTGGCCAATAACTTATATACCGACCAGTATAGTGTTTGAACTAAACGCCACACCTTTGTTACTGCAGAGTATAAATGAAAAACTTTTTCAGATTCTAAGGCTTCAGAAGATTGCATATCTGACGAGGTTTCCGCTTCCTGTTTGTCAATTTCTTGGGAAGGCGTACTGATTTTCATAAAACTAAAGAGAATCTGGAGATCTGTTGAACAAGCCAGTAGCAACTCTGAGATTAGATTTCTCCTTGGATCTTGATAATTCGAGGTGCACCAGATATCTAGCAGTTTCTTTGAAAGGTCACAATGGTTGGCCAGATCCGCCTGAACACCAGTGGTCTTGAAACCTGACTTACGGCCAAAGCAAAAATAATGATTAGAAAAACCAAGAAATTTACAAAAAATTATTTCACACAAATAGAACTTCAAAAGCTTCAAACTTATTATTTCCAAAATCAACATACACATACTTCTTTTATCATCTAACCTCGTTGTAGAGTCGATTTCTCGATGATTTACTGATGTAGTTGCAACATCTGGCTCCCTGTTTCACAAGACTTCTTCATTAGACCATTATTATTGGTGATTTGCAACAGAAATCAAAGTACCCGCAAGCTAATGGACAGTAAGTTCCGATTCTCCAAAGAGGGGATAATAAAAAGTGTGAGTAACTGCTTGTACCCCAGTTACTCAGCATGACAAGCTAAAAAGTTTTACCTTCCAGCATTGCAATTCACTAGTTAAATTTTGTAAAAATTAATGAGAATGCAAAACACTGTAAATGGCTGAACCCTATCATGATATATTCTACAACACTAGATACTTAAAGACAATGCTAACTAAGAAATAGATCCAAGTTCTTTATAAAAAGAGAAAAAGACATATAAAGATCCAATTTTAGATGCGTCATCTCGCCTAATAACAAGAGAACAATATTCACTCACAAGTTTATTTTCTTAGAAGCAGGTACAGTAGAACATTGCCCTTTATTATCAGCACACAAGGTTTTGGACTCTGTTTCTTTATTTTTCCCCTTTTTAAGCTGAGAACATTCTTGTTCCTGTCATACCAAAAAAAACATTTTTACAACACTTTAGATTGAAATAGTAAATTCAAATAAACTGAAAACTCAAAGATATGAACAAACCAAATCCAGCAATTGCTTCGAGACACGTCCTAGCTCCTTCTGTGTATCATATACCACAAGAACAATATGAGAAACTATATTTTCCATCTTTGTGATCACAGAGACGCAAAAGAAGAAAACGAAACCCTAACCTTTAAGCGATCAATTTCGAGATCTTTCTCACTATCACAGCGACGACTTGAAGAAGTCGGAGAGATTGGTTTAGCAGCAGTAACCGTAGAGTTAGAGTAATCCATTAACGCGTCATTGAAACCGCCTACTCTTTGAGAGAGTTCTCTAGGTGGAGAGTAACTTAAGAAAGGATCACGAACTCGAAATGTTTTCCGTTGTCCCGCGGAGGATTGTAACTGCATAGGGTGAGATAAAGACGATGAAATCGTCGTCGTCGTCATCTCCGGAGCCGGTACAGACGCTGGAACAGACGGAGGAGGTAGTCGGCGAACCCTATCGGCTTCAATGGTGGCTTCGAGATATTCCGTGTATGCGAGAAGCTGGTCATCCCCAAGGAACTGCTCATCCATCGGTAATTCATCCATCGCTCTCGGAGGTCTCTCTCTCTCTCTCTCTCTCTCTCTCCCTGAAAGCGAGTGAGTGGGAAAAGAGAAGAAATCGAAAACGCCACTAGTGGCAGGAGGAATGACCCGACCCGGAAATCTGAAATTCGGAAATTTGGATAGTGATCTAATCCGGTTACATCATAAAAACCCGATTAAAATTAAAACTTATAAATTTAGACTTTGGCCCCGGTAATTTTATTTTCTTTTTATGTGATTAGCAAAAGAGGAAGAGAAAAGGGTTTTTAGGATTTTTAACGCAAAGCTTCCTTCGCAAACTTGTTTCTTCCTTCATCGTTGTCTTCGTCTCTGCTTACGCCATGGCTGCTCTACAATACTTGGAATCTCTGAAAAATGCGCATCCAGAGCTCGGTGAATGGTACAATTCCCTTGCAGATCTGTATCAGAAAAAGCTCTGGCATCAACTCACCCTTAAGCTCGAACAGTTCATCGCTCTCTCTGTGTTCCAGGTCATTTTGCTTCTCCTCCGTAATAGTGATTGGATTCCATATCTATCCGGGTTAATAGTGCGCCTTGGAGATTTTGGGTTCATAGATCTCGAGAAATTTGGTATAATCTGTGTGCTTACTTCGGAGTAACAGGAGTTAGAGATCCGTTGGGACGATGATAGGGTTTTTCTTCGAATTAAGGTCTTGGAAGAACTTAGGTTTTAGGGTTTATAGTTTTGCCGAAATTCGTGAGTTTTCAAGTTTGGTTATTTTTGATTGCTTCCAAGTTCGTTTGTTGATCTCAACTTTTCTCCTTGATATAATGTAATTTTTTTATTTCAGGCTGGTGATGCTTTAATTCAGTTCTATCACAATTTCATCACTGACTTTGAGACGAAGATCAATCTTCTGAAGCTTGCACATTTTGCTGTGGTGGTCTCCCGACAGTACTCTGAGAAAGAAGCTGCGGTTAGCTATCTTGAAGGCGTGATTGAGAAACTTAAAGCTACTAAAGAGCCTCGGATAACTGAACCAATCATTTATATAGAAACACAAAAAGCTCTATTTAAGCTTGAGCAAGGTGATCAGAAGGAGTGCAAGAAAATCTTGGACGATGGAAAGAGCTCTCTTGATAGTATGACTGACATTGATCCATCAGTCTATGCCAACTTCTATTGGGTGTCTTCTCAGTACTACAAGTTCCGTCAAGAGTTTTCTGATTTCTATAAAAGTGCTCTACTTTATCTTGCATATACGTCTGTGGATGACCTCTCAGAATCGTTTAAGCTGGTATGTCCCTGTAATTTTACGTATCTTGTTCTAGTGTTTTGGTTACCAAGTTTCCTTTTAGCTAGTGGCTAAGAAAATTGGGAGAAAAAAGTGTTAACTACTGTAGCTTCCCTGTATTCACTAATCAAATTGCTAATATCAGATCATTTTTGTTTCTATCAGGATTTGGCGTTTGATTTGTCACTTTCAGCTCTACTTGGAGATAACATCTACAACTTTGGGGAACTGTTAGCCCATCCCATTGTAAGCTCTCCTTCATCCGCGATATAAGCTATTGCAAACTTTTCCTGTCTAGATAATAGGTTTCTTGTTGATCTTTCGATGCTCGGGGTTGGCGAAAGTGTTTGTGAACATAGAGACAGCTTCTACCTCTCATGCTATAGGTGATAGGTCTGCTTAGAACTGTAAATGGCTCTCTTACATCTAGTATTTCTCTGATGACAGTTGAAAAGTCTCCTTGGAACAAATGTGGAATGGCTTTACCACATTCTCCAGGCATTCAACCATGGTGATTTAGTTCAGTATCAAGAACTATGCCGTGTGCACAACGCATCCTTGATTGCCCAACCAGCACTGGTTGAGAACGAGAAGAAGCTATTGGAAAAGATCAATATTCTCTGCCTTATCGAGATCATCTTCAGGTAACTTCTCTCTAGGTAGTAGTATCTCACACCATATCATTTAAATAACACATCTTGTGCTAATTCCGTTACTTTTCAATCGGACTTCAGCCGACCTGCTGAAGACAGGACCATTCCTTTGAGTATCATTGCCGAGCGAACTAAACTTTCCATTGAAGATGTTGAGCACCTTCTCATGAAGAGCCTTTCTGTAAGTATTAGTATATCCTTGCATCTTTCTTTTATTACCCCATAATCTGCAGCTACCAGTTTGAAAGCTTTTGTGGTCAAGGAAAGAGTTTTGTCGAGTGTCTAACATTACGATACTGAACTACTTGTCATTCGATTAAGAACAACATAGTAAACATCACTATATGCATTGTTGCTTTTGTTCCCTCTGTAGTGTCTCTAGGTTTATGTATCTGCATTTGTCTGCATATTGGGTAATTTTGTCAGAGAACTCCAATGTTCTTGACTAGTTTCGTTCTGGACTTATAAATAGAAATAGAATGATTGCGTATGCTTATGAATCTGTGGAAATAAAATTGGAAAATGAATGAATGATTCAGGTGCATCTGATTGAGGGCATCATAGACCAAGTGAATGGAACAGTATACGTCTCATGGGCGCAACCGAGAGTACTAGGGATTCCACAGATCAAGGCTTTGAGAGATCAATTGGACAATTGGGTCGACAAAGTTCACACCACTTTGCTATCTGTTGAAGCCGAGACACCAGATCTTGTTGCAGCATAAGAAAACCCTACTTCTTCTTCCTTTTAAAGCTACTGAATGTAACACCATCTTCTCTGGGATTAAATGCAACTTTTTCTATTTATTTATTTCAGTGGTAGAAATTACAATTACCTTTGAACCATCTGGCTCCCGTAAGGATTGATTTTCTCTCTTGTTCCATTTCAAGATGCCTGAAAATTTCCTCAAGTCATCTGAAAACGATCTAAATAAACGTGAACTCACTCGAAACTTTAATTGGATTCTACTGGGCTTATGGCCCATTTACCTTCGGTATATGGGCATCTCTGTTTGTTCCTTGGTCTTCTCTTTCACCAAAACCAGAGCAGATCGGTATTGGCTGACTGAGACTCAAATCATCTTCCAGATTCGATTCAAGCTAGTAGGTAATTGTTGATTTGAGCTAAAATTAGGGATTTGTGTGTTGATTTAACCCAAAGTATGGATTTGCGGGGGTTCCCTCACTGGAAACAAGCCTCTCCGATTACGTCACTTCCAGATGAAATCGTCGTGGATATAATAGCGTGCATACCGAGATCTTATTATCCAACCATCTCTCTCGTTTCCAAGCGTTTCCGATCAATCATAGCATCGCCTGAGCTATACACGAGACGATCCTTGTTACAAAGCACCGAGAACTCTCTCTATGCCCTCCTCTATAACCCTAAAACCTGTGATTACCGTTGGTACATTCTCCGCCGTAATGGCGGCTTTGTCCTTATCCCTTCTCTTCCTCCTATGCCTGCCCATGGAACCTTTGTTGCGATGGGTTCCAAGATTTATGTTTTGGGTGGTGTTTGCGATTCTAGTGCGACTTCGACTGTCTTAACCATCGATTGTACGTCTCATAAGGTGCAGCCCAACTCTACCATTCCCAAGCCTATGGGTGATACGGTCGCTGGTACCATCAACGGGAAGATTTACGTAATCGGTGAGTGTGAATTGTACGAGAAGAGTGTTATGGTGTTGAATACAGAGAAACAAATGTGGGAGCCTGAGATGACAAAACCTGGTATGAATATAGGTAAATTGTGGTCTGGTTGTGTGGTAATGGATGGTAATATTTTCATGAGGGATTCAGAAAATAGTTTTGTTTACGATCCAAACGAGAGAAAATGGGAATTGGATGAGATGTTGAATTCTAAGAAGTGGGAGTATGCGTGTGTTCTTGATGATATATTGTATTACTACGATTGTCTCAAGAACAGATTAAGAGCGTATGATACAAAGCATAAGTTTTGGGGAGTGGTAAAAGGTGTGGAAAGAATTTTGCCTGAGCCGAGTCGTTTGAGTCTGCCATCCTCTTCACGGTGGTCATATACCATGAGTTGCGGTGATAAACTGGTTGTGTTCTTGCCTAAAGAAAAAGACAGGACAAACACAACAGAGATTTGGTGTGTGGAGATTGCACTCGAAAGACGCCAAGGAGGAGAGATTTGGGGTAAAGTTGAGTGGTGTGATGCTGTGATTGATGGTGATTTTTTCTTTGTGAGATGTCTAGCTGTTGTGGTTTGATGCACACAAGTGAATATGCTCTTTCCTAAAGGAGTAGCCAGGACAAAAACAATGGAGATTTGGTTTGTGTGGAAATTGCATTCGAGAGATACTGATGAGGAGGAGAAAATTCGATTAAAGTTGAGTGGTGTGATGTTCTGATTCACGGTTGTTCTCTCTTTATGAAATGTCTTAGCTATTATGGTTTGATGCACAAACACTCCCTAATACGCATTCATGTAACTTGTGATTTGTTTTCACAATCGTAAATTTCATGTTGTGGTTGGAAGCTTGATTCTTGGTTATAAGCAAATATCATTAGCTAGAGGGATCTAGAAACATGTAATTGCGAGATACGCTTAATGGTGTGACAATTTCAGACAGCTAAACTGAAAGAGACGAGAAACATGGGTTCAATATGTACGAACAGCGCCACCCAAGTCCAAAGGCTGCAAGCCCAAGCTTCCCTTGCTTGGGCTTCAGAAAATATGAGATCAAGAATATAATTATTGTTTCCGAATGAAACCTCCTCGTATACTAAACACTATTTGCTGTGACCTTGTCATTCAATATAGTTTTGGGTAGATTGTATTTGCCACTTATAAACGTTGTCAGTTTTAACTTCTGCTGATGTGGGCAAACATATTGCCATACCATGTCATCTCTCTTTATATTTAATCACTTTTATAATGTTTTTAAAATATTCAGTGTATGATAATGAGATTATTGTATAGTTAGGAATTCATATAAATAAATCAAGATACGAACAATTATAATAGTTTTAACTACAAATTAATGAATTAAATATATTTGTCTATAAGAAAAGTTAAAAAAAAACTATACTATTTCTGAATTTATTTATTCAACAGAACTTATAATTACAAGAATCCCGAGAACATTTGTGATCAAAATGGCAGAAACCACATGGCCATGAATCGTCTTGTCTGTACGATGATTCATTATTTTCTTATAAAAATTTTGAAGGAAATTATTGTCCCTAAAGTTTTTGGCCTATATGAATAATGAAGAGTGACTTTAATTAATATACGATCTAGGACATAATTGGTAACCCTATACCACTTTTATTGTAGTTAATCACAAAACGATATATAAGCTATATAGAAAAAAGATACATCCTCAGTTTTTCTTTCACCTTTCTTTATACCTACTACATTGTACCGTTTCTAATTATTTACGTACTGTTAATCGCATTTTTAATCGCTAATCATTTACATAAGGATTAGTCTAATACACATATGGATTCGACTTGGCAGAGCAAATATGTCGACCTTTACAGTAAGAAAGTATAATTAGTCTACTTCATTTTGTTTACTATTCCTTCTTTTTTTTTTTGGATAGACCAACTCATAGCTACTGTTGAGTGCTGACTACTATTCAACCTTCATTGATATGACTTGATATATATAACATGCTAGCATTTACTATTAAGGAAAATCTTGTCACAATATTTTGCAATGACTACATTAAAATGTTTTCTAAAACTACTAATAGACAATTCCTTACAAACTCGAATTATAAATTAGTATACTCAAAACAATCGATCGAGTTCATCACGTTAAACATATCTAACACATGTATAGTCGAATTGATACGAATTAAACATTTTTCTTCTTAGGGAACCTATTTACTTTTGATTACTTTTATTCGAATGGAAATTACTTGATTACATTAAAAAAAAATATTACATCCGGCTCAGGTTAGCAAGCAAGTTGCATATTCCAATGAATGCGACCAAAGACAAAATCCATAAGCCAAGAAACCAAGAAACCAATTACTTAACAAGCAAACCCAAAACCCAATTTAAGTATTTAACCCTAAACATTATATTTTGGGTTCTCCTCTTCTCAAGTAACCAAATAATATAATTCAATAAGATAGTACAAGCCACGTCGAAACGGGGGGAAAAAAACTCCCAACACTAAACCGTTCAATTAATGAAAATAAAACAAACTGAACCGGCCGGTTAAGTAAATCAAGCTTCTAAAAAACCGGTCATCCTAAGAACGGAGTTCCGGTGACGGCTTAAGTCTCTTCCTTTAAGAGTACAAACCGAAAACGCTATTTGCTCTTTCATTCTTCTTTCGATTAATACATGTGGAGGAGTCTTCTCTCCTTCCTCCGCCGTCTCCCATTCCGTAAACCGGATATTATTCGTCGGGATTCTCACCGGAGATGTTTTCTCCGCCGCCTCCCGCCGTATTGTACTCTTCTCGTCGTTTCTAGTGTTAGAGAGTATAGTTTTCTGGTTATAGTTTGAGATATTGGTTTGGTCGGAAAATATAATTTCTGATTCTTGAAATTCTTCCGACATCATCGTAATATGAAAAAAAAAGAACGTATATGTTTCGTGGAAACTAGAGAAGGTTAAGAAAGATGATATGATCGATGAGGATGGAGAAGAAAAAATAATAATGAAGAAAAATGAAATTTATAGACCGATTGAGACACTTATGTGGCAATAGAGAATATTATGTCTTATATACACGTAAGATCTACGTATATAAATGTAAATGTATATGTGTTTTGTTCGTATACGTAATACGTGTACGTATAAGCAAATCTAGTATTTGCATATGATGATGTCATTAGGATATTTTGGGTGATGAATACGTGGTACGTAGCTTCATCTGATTATTTATCATCACTCAAATTTCACTGCCGTGTAAATTTAATTATTTATGATTTCCATTGTTTTAAAATTTAAAAGGAAAACTATCATAAATTTACACTTTCTTTTATCATAAATAAATCCTCATAATGTACATTTTACAACACTACTTTGATGCATGATAAGTTATTACTTAACCATAAAGTATTTAATTTTAAATAGTAAAACAACTAATTTGATATTTTTAATCTTTATTCATTAACGAAATGTATATATAAGAATTGTTGACTTGACTAAACATGATATATTAATTTATAAAGTTTTGCATGAAACTATTCTGTCAATTGTTTTCAGTTATCAATTGAGAATCTCTATTATTAGTGAAGATCTGATCAATCTGATTAATTGAGCATCTCCAACAACAAAATATCACAATGATTAGGAGAGAAGCTGAGTCGGTGTGAAGCCACAAAACGCAACCAGAGCGGCGCGTCCGGAGGAAACGCATTACGCGTTTTTCAACCTTAACGTCACGCGTGTACGCGGTTACACGCTTAAATCCAATTCTATCCATTCATATCCACACACGTGGCATGTTACAAGCTTTAGGGTTCTCTAGTGCCACGTTTTTGTTTGTTGTCCAACACTACACAACACAACAGTCCCATCCTTACGCTTTTACGTGGCGTCGTTAGTTAAGTAGGCATATTCTTTTATCTTATGAAACAGACGAATTGTGCGAGTCAAATCGTGCTATACAAACTCATAAAATGCCAAATTTTAAGAGTGGGAATTAATTCAGATTAATAGATAAATGAATAATAAACTGATATTGGCAAGTGACGATATCCCAATAATGAATAGAAACCATTAAAATCACCCTAATATTATTCGAAACTACTAAAACCACCAAAAAAAAAAAGGAGTCCAAACAACTAAAAATACCATAAATAAGCAAACAAAACGATAATTAAACTAATGAAACAGCAATTGGACTCCTTACAACATGATGTCCATCGCTTCAACTAAACCATCCAAACCGATATCGATCCCTCCGAGCCTCACCTGTAAACTCGTATCTGTGTCGTAAAAATGATGTTAAACTCGTATCTACTAGGACATTTGAATGGCGGATCAAGATTGGTTAAACCAACCGAGCAGCAGTAGAGAATGTAAGCTCGGTAAACTGAATCAGGAGATGCAGCTTTTGTTGGTCTAAAATGTCCTGACCCAAGCGCAAATGGGTTCGCGGTTGGATTAGTTCGTTGTCCTCGTTGGTCATCGAAGCTACATTAAAAAGTACAATTCATCAGTTTAGTTGTAAATTTTGCCGGACCAAATTGAATTTATGTATTGAAAACAGGATTGGATGCTTTCTAACTATCAGAGTTCGGTTTAGTTATTTTGAACCAACTTAATAACCAGAAAGTTTTGTTACCAGTGGTAATGAGGGCAGATCTTATAGCAGCACTACTCCATGTGGGATGCATGCTTTTAAGAAGGGAAATTGCACCAGCAACATGAGGACAACACAGAGAAGTTCCTGAGTCAAGATTATAATCTGAAACACGTTGGTCTATCGAATCTTTGCTCGCCGAATCTGCCCCGCTCCACGCGGCCAATATGTTAAGTCCTGGCGCAATAATATCAGGCTGTAAAACACACACACATAAGTTATGTTTTAAAGCTTTTAAAAAGAAAAAATTGAAGTCAGAAGAACAGAAGAGTTTACCTTTAGAATGTTAGCATCTACCCAGTTTGGGCCTCTACTAGAAAAACTAGTCATATAAGGAGCCGGTTTGTACGGGTAAAATGAATCTTTCGGTTGGTATCGGTAAAAGTATTGTTTCTGCTGGTTTGATGAAAGCTACCGGTTCATTATCATTAATGTAGATGTAATCGAGAATTCTATCGACCGTGGATGCGAAAACAAAGCAGTCGGTACGAAATGAGACACAAAGTCGAATTCATCGTTATCCCGAGAATTTTCTAAAATCATACCTGCTCCTCCAGCTCGTTTTACCTCAAGACCTTTATCAATTGTTGAACATGTACCGAAACCTCTTAAACATAATACCACTTTACCTTTCACAAGATCCGGTGAAAGTGAATTCGGTAACAAAGCCTTCACCACAAAAAAATAGAACGATTAACATGTCCAAATAAATCTTAAAACTTTTTAACAAAGCTAAAAAACTTACGATGCTTCGTTTCTTGAAACGCCGGGAACAACCACGTCAGGAGCGTAAACTAGAGGAGCAAACTTGTCCATCTTTAACGTAGTTAACGAGTCCGACTAGAATATAATATACATAAACCTTAATTATATGTATATGGTTTAAAAATAAAGAAGTTGTAACATTTTAACGTTGGGTTTTATTACCTCGAATTTATAGCCATCACCAAGTTCAAGACGACCGACAAAAAACCGATCAATTAAGACTACTAGCTCCAACGGTAATTAATAATCCACGGAGCTGGATTCGACAGAGTTTCCTCCGCCGGTCCATCACTTCCGGCGCTAGCCACAACCACAATATCTCTCTTAACCGCATGCAACGCTCTGATCGCGATTCCATCCTCCAAATACGTTTAAGGTTCAGTCGCTCCGATTGAAATACTAATGACGTGGACAGTGCTTTGCGTATTACCTTGCCCCGATAAGTTTCCTGTAGTTAGATCAATTAAATCGAATCGATGATAAGCATTAATATATGCTTTTTATATGAAATAGTGAGTATGATATGTTTTGAATATAAGAGCGCCTTCAATGGTATAAGAGTATCTAACTAATATAATAATAATAGTTTTAGTATAATTTAATTAATTATTGAAACTTTTAATTGATATATCAAATTAAACTTAGAGAAATTCATTAAAATACCATTAAATAAGTTTATTTTCAAATAATAAGTTTTATTTTTCAAAAATACTATAAAATTTTTTATTTCCAAAAATACCACAAAACTAAAAACCGATTTATAAGGGTTTATAATTTAAATATTTGGGTTTGGGTTTAGGATTTGGTTTTGGGAGTCTACGGTTTAGTTTTAAGGGTTTAAAGTTTGGTTTTAGTTTTATGTTATTTATGAAAATAAAACTTTTTTGTGGTATTTTTGAAAATAAAACTTATTATGGTATTTTTAAAAAATAAACTTATTTTAGTGGTATTGATGAGAATTGCCCCTTAACTTATTACAATCACATATGTGGCAGGTGAGTTTCTAAAAAGGAGTTGAGATGTTCTTAAATAAAAACCGATTCTTATTCTCTCTCTACGTTTTTCTTTGTTTTATATTATTTAAATGTAAAAAACTCATAAGAACTTTCCGTTAGAGATGCTCTAACAACTCTATATTGTATAGACTATAATATATAAATATTTATATAATATTCAAATATTCAAGAAAATACAAAATTTCTTATGAAATTTATACATTACATGCATATAAAGTATTTACTAGTGAATAAGACATTTCAGTCATAAAAGTTTAGTAATCTCACGATATAATTGCACTACAAGAAACTGAGCTAGAACCGACGGCCATATCCGTCGGTACGGCGTCGGTTCCAGCCAAAACCGACGCCGTACCGACGGATACGGCCGTCGGTTCTAGCTCGTCGGTAATTTCAAATCCGTCCGTAATCCGTCGGTATTTTGTGATGGATTACCGACGGTCTGAATACCGACGCCGAACCGACGAGCATCAGTTGTCGGAAATGGCGTCAGTTAGCCGTCGGAAAATTACCGATGGAAAACCGACGGCCGCATACCGATGGAAAACCGACGGCCGATTTCCGATGGATAACCGACGGCCAAATACCGATGGAAAACCATGGGCAAACCGACGGATAACCGATGGTTCAATCGATGCTATAACCGACGGATATTAAAATAATAATTAAATTAAAAAATTTCAGAAATTAAATATTTGATTGAATTAAAATGCGAAAATAAAATTTAAAATTCTAGAAATTCTGAAATTAAAATTAGAATTAAAATAGAAGACAAAATCCAAATAAACCGACGGATAAAATTTTACAAATCCAAATAAAAGTACGAAAATGTAAAAATTGTTCAGAACAGTAAGATAAATAAAACGAAACTAAAGACGCGGATACATGGAACGCATCTCTGCCATGAATTTCGCTAGCTGCTCATCCCTCCTTTGACTCTCCGCTTTTGCTTCCTCCTTCGCCTCTTGCAATTGTCGAAACCAAAATTGTCTATCCTCGACCGGCATTGACGAATATGTCGGATATGGCTTGTTAAGTAGATTTTGCATCATCTTCAAAATGCTTTTTGTGATTCCGTTATGGGAAGTTCCGAACCTACAAAAAAAGTTAGGATCATAATAGTAATATCTAAAATATAATTGTGGAAAATTAAATTGTAAAATTTTTTTTAGAGATATTACCATGTATAACCGGGAGGTTTGTCGGGAAGAAGCTTTGGAAGTAGCGTTCGTCTCGTTTTTTCCCATTAACTTTTTTTTATTAAATTTCGCAACCATGATTCGTTTGTGAAATTTGATTTGGATTAAATTTTATAAAATTAGTTTATAAAATTTATTAAATTTGTTTTTCGATTAAAATATTTTGAAATTTAGTTTTTAGATTTTTAAAAATTCTTTTTGGATTCATACAATCGTTTTCTTTTTTTTAATCAAATTTTAAAAATTGTTTTTTGATTTATAAAATGAGAAACCAATATAAAATTATTTTTCTTTTTATATCAAATTTTAAAAATAGTTTTTGTATTTATTAAATTTTAAAAATCGTTTTTGTATTTATTAAAATTGTAAAATATATTTTTATAAATCTAAACACATGAATACTATCCTCATTACAAATCTAAACTCAAAAATTCAATCCTAATTTCTAATCTAAACAAATCCTAGTTAACATAACAAATCCTAAAGTTTTCACCCTAGATCTAACAAGTTTTCACCTAAATCTAACAAGTTTTCACCTAAATCTAACAAATTTAAACCTAGATCTAACAAACATTTTGATGAATCTTGAATTTAGGGTTTATATACTAACATTGCAATGGATAGGAGAGAAGAGAGGACACCGGAGGAGAGAAGAGAGGACGCCGGAGGAGAGGAGAGAAGAGAGGACGCCGGGAAAGAGGAGAAGACGCCGGAGGTAGGAGGAGAGGAGATGCGTTCGCCGGAGGAAAGGGAGAGGGAGATGCGTTCGGCGCCGAAGGAGAGGGAGTGGGAGGAGGGAGAGGAGAGGCGCCGGAGGAGAGGGAGGAGTGGAGCCGCCGAAGGGGAGGAGGAGAATCAATTTTTTTCGATTTTGATTTTGCCCGAAAAAGATAAGGGATGTGTTGATATTATCGTAGAACCGACAGACAAATCCGTCGGTGATCCGTCGGTTTTCTCCAATTAATATAAATGCCGCGAGTTTTGAAATATTTCAGGAATAAAAATGCGGTATAACCCGTCGGTAATCCGTAGGTAATTACCGAGGGATTACCGACGGACAATCAAATATTCAGCATGCTTGCCATTTGGCTGAAACTGTGAACCCGTCGGTAACCCCTCGATAATTACCTACGGATTTCCGACGGGTTAGGGTATATTTGGGGTTTTGATGTTTCATTTCACATGTGATCATTCTTACACTACTCTAGCAACCGTGTAACGACATTTAAAGGTTCTTAAAAGATTATAAGATGTCATATTAATCATAATATACAATAATTTAGATTTAATGATGAATCTATTAAAACAAAACATAAGTGTTATACACTTATATAAATAATTTTTGGGAAACACATATTTATAACTTTATAAGTCATAGTTTCATAATTTTTTCATCTTATACTCAATGTAATCTTTCAAAAACGTTATAATTAGGGTGAACACACTTGGTAAGTGTGTTTGTTGCATAAAATACTTAATGAAACCACAAATGGTCGGTAATCCCTCGGTATTCCGTCGGTAATTACTGAGGGAAAACCGACGGAAAATACAAAAATTCGATAATAACTAAATTTGTCGGTAATGCATCAGTTCCATCGGAAAAGAAATTAAGTCGTCGGTAATCCGTCGGTAATTACCGATGGATTACCGATGGAAATTACCAACGGATAAATTCCTTCGGGTTTCCGTCAGTTTGTGGTGCAAAATTACCAATGGACTTTTAGCCGTCGGTAATTTTGAAAAAAAACCGACGATGTTCCGACGGATATCGTTCATCGGAAACTAGTCGGTACCCCTTCGGTTTTTTCCGTCGGACAAAATTCCGTCAGTTCGGCCGTCGGTTTTTACTCTGCTTTCTTGTAGTGTTGGCTTGACATAATTTGGTGATCATGTTCAATCATGATGAAAGCAAAAAAACTATTGATGTGTAGGCTTTAGCTGAGGTAAAGTATTAAAGAGCATTGTATGTATTATATTGCTAAATGGAAAAACGGTCATTGTAATATCGAATTTATGCGTTTTTACCAAAACAAATATAAACTCTTTACTGAGCCAAAAAAAAATACGAACTTAAGTTAACTAAGATAATCTAAGTACAAAAGAAGTCAAATAAAACAGCATATTAATAAACTGTCGTTTAAGTTTACTTTTTTGTACTTAAATTAACGTAGTCAACTTAAATTCATATATTTTTTTCTTAGTAAAGAGTTTGTATTTGTTTTGGAAAAAATGTGTAAGTTTGGTATTAAAATGACTGTTCTAAAATGTTACGTTCAAATACAAAAAAAAAGATAAAAAAGAATTTACAAACTTTAAAGATATGAATGGTTTCGAGAAAATGACCATTTAATTCCCCAATTATTACAATTTTGCAGATTAATTCTAGAATTTATGTGTTTGCAAATTAAATTTTCAACTATGCATTGACTTTGCAAATTTGGTCTAAAAAAAAATCAAAGTTGATATAAGTATGAAAAATATGTGATATTGGTTACTTCTCCTTTCTTTCCCAAAAATCTTCAATCCGTGAAAGTTAAACCTAGAATTAATGAGTTGCAGGCTTAGATGATTACATGTTTTTTCTTTCTTCATTATATCTCTGAATCTTTTTTGTTGATGGATGATGAATTTTCTTCTCCTTTCTTCCCTAAAAATCCCTAATTTCAGAACTTGAAATCTTAATATATACAAACCTGCAAAAACATGAATCGTAATTTTCTTCTCAAAACATGAAACCTTAATTACAAACCTGAATTTTCTTCTCCTTTACGTCTATGTATCGTAATTTTCTTTGTTGATCAGGGTGCTTCTCAAGTTGGATTCCGAATTGGCTTCTCTAATTAACCTCTTTATTAAACTCTTATGAACCATGTATATTACGAGATGTTCGTGAGTTTGAGAAGAAGAAGATGAAAAATGCTTCTTCGATTAAGTTGTAAAATCACTGTACATTAGCCGTTATATACAATTACTAAAGAATCGAAATGACTAAACCGAATTAGACTATAACCGTAAATAACCGGAGCTAAACCAAGCCTATGTACAAACATAATTATAAACTTTATAAACCTTAATAGTCCCCCTCAAGATGAGCAGAAGATGTTAATCAAGCTCATCTTGGACAGTAAGTGATGAAATGTAGCAGGAAACAAAGGCTTGGTAAGACAATCAGCAACCTGATCTTCAGTCTTGACATGAAGAAGTTTCAAGAGGCCTTTGTCAAGCTTTTCTCTGACAGTATGACAATCAACCTCCACATGTTTTGTACGTTCGTGAAAAACTGGATTAGAGGCAATGGAGAGTGCAGCAGTACTGTCAGAGAATAGAACAGGAAGAGAACCTGTTTCAATATGAAGGTCACGAAGGAGAATGGCCAGCCAAGAAATTTCACATGAAGCCAATGCCAAAGCTCGGTATTCTGCCTCAGCCGAAGAACGAGAGATAGTAGGTTGTTTCTTAGATCTCCAAGTGATGAGGGAAGAACCAAGAAACATGGTGAAACCCGTAGTGGATCTCCTACTATCAAGACAGGCTGCCCAATCCGATTCTGCAAATCCTTTTAAAGATAAATCAGGCTCAGAGGAGTAAAACAATCCATGTCCCACAGTGCCTTTGATGTATTGGAGGACTCTATAAGCAGCTTGAAGATGGGCAGTACGAGGGGCAGAGGAGTATTGGCACAACTTGTTAACAGCAAAGGTGATATCCGGACGTGTTATAGTAAGATACATGAGTTTACCAACCAAGCTTCGATATAACTCCTTATCAGGAACAAGATCACCATTAGAAATGGACAGTTGCAAGTTTGGTATCATTGGAGTGGAAGAAGGTTTACAGTCCAACATACCCATTGATGTGAGCAAATCCAAAGCATACTTGCGTTGGCACAGAGTAATACCAGCAGTAGAGCGTGCAACTTCCAAACCCAAGAAATATTTGAGTGGACCAAGTTCTCGGAGTTTAAAAAGTTTCTTCAGACTCAGAGTAAGGTCACTAGCAGCAAACTCAGATGAACTAGCAATAGCTATGTCATCCACATAGACCAAAACTGCAATAAAATCAGTAGGTGTGTTCTTGACAAACAATGTATGGTCACCGTGACATTTCTGAAAACCCAAAGTCAACAAAGCCTCAGAGAATTTAAGAAACCACTGCCTAGAAGCCTGTTTAAGACCGTAAATCGATTTCTTAAGCCGACAAACTGCATTAGGAGGTAGAGTATCCCCCTTACGTTTTGCATATCCATCAGGAAGCCTCATATAGATCACTTCATCCAAAGTACCATTGAGGAAAACATTAGATATGTCCAATTGTTGCAGATACCACTTTCTAGAAGCAGAAACTTTCAACAGCAGCTTGACAGTGGCCATTTTGGCAACTGGTGAGAAAGTGTCATTATAATCAAGCCCTTCTTTTTGTGTGAATCCCTTGGCAACTAGCCTGGCCTTATACCTCTCAAGAGTTCCATCTGCCAGAAACTTCAGAGTGAACACCCATTTGCAACCAACAGGCTTTTTACCTGCTGGTAAACTCACAATATCCCAAGTATTTGTTGATTCCATAGCAGAAATTTCCTTGTCTGCAGCTGCACACCATTCCTTAGATACCTTTGCCTCAGAGTAATTTTGAGGGATTTTGATCTGAGAGATGTGATTTATATAGGACAAATACATGGGAGAGAGTTGTGAATATGAAAGAGAAGAGGAAATGGGGTAAGGAGTATTACTGTTGAGAGAGTAACAATGATAATCTTTAAAACGAATAGGAACTTGAGTAGTCCTATGAGTAGAAATTTATGGTGATGGAGAAATTTGAGGTGAAGGAAGAGGAGGAGAGGACAGATTACCTGAGGCAAAAAGGATCCAAAGTGGTGACTGAATCCGGAGAAGCAGCCAGAGGGAACACTGTCTCAATAAACTCCACATTTCTTGAGATAAAAACCTTATTGCTCTCCAAATCCATGATTTTGTATCCTTTGAATCCAGATGGATACCCCAAGAAAACACAAGCTCTAGATCTAGGCATAAACTTGTGCCGTTGCTTAGGTGAAGTAGTACCATAACATAAGCAGCCAAAAGTCCTAAGTTGTGAATAGGAGGGAGCTTTACCAGTAAGAACCTCATATGGTGACTTGTTTGAGAGAAGAGGAGAAGGCATTCTATTGATTAGAAAGACTGCAGTTAAAATGCTATCTCCCCAGTACTGAAGTGGTACCTTGGCCTGAAACATCAAAGCCCGAGCAACATTGAGGAGATGTTGATGTTTGCGTTCCACTACTGAGTTCTGTTCAGGTGTCTCTGGACATGAATGGTAAGAGACAATTCCTTTCTGTTGATATAATGTAGTGAAGCTTAACTCCGGTGCATTATCTGATCTGACTGCCTTAACCTTTGTATTAAACTGGTTTTCTACTCTGTTTATAAAAGCAGGAAACACTGTTAAAACTTCATTCTTTGTCTTTAACAAGTAAACCCAAGTTGCTCTGGAATGGTCATCAACAATAGTCAGAAAATGTCGAAATCCATCAACTGTCTCCATTTGAAAAGGTCCCCAAAGATCAATATGTAACAATTCAAAAGTAGAGTTACATATGTTATTTTCAGAGGGAAAAGAGAGTTTTCTTTGCTTAGCCAAATGACAAATGTGGCAGTAAGCAGCTCCTTTATTCTTCTGTTTAGTAGTGCCCAAATCTTCTGAAATCAGATCCAATCTTGTATATGAAGGATGCCCTAGTCGCTGATGCCATAATCCAATGTCCACAGCAACATTTACTGATGGGGAGTGAGATGTAACATCCATCACATACAGATTTCCAGCCCTTCTACCCTTTCCAATCCTCCATCCCTTGGTAAGATCCTGTATTTCACAACAACTCGGATCAAATATCACTCTTGAAGACAAAGAGGTTGTGAGAGAACTGATACTGAGCAAGTTCAACCGGAATTCAGGAATGAATAAAACATTATGTAGCAGAATGTCTTCATTTAACTGCACTTCACCAACACCACTAATCTGTATCTTTGGACCAGTAGGAAGATTCACAAAACTAACAATAGATGTATTCAAGGATACAAATAAAGTTTTGTCATGACACACATGGTGTGTTGCTCCAGAATCAATAACCCATGTTTCATTGGATAGAGTATGCTGAGAAACAGTCAATATCCCAATAAAACAATAAGTACTAGAAGAGAATGAGATACCAGTAGGGTGATTTGGTCCATTAGAAGAACTGGCTTCACCAGAAGGAGTAGCAGAAGTAGTTTGCAGCTTTGAACTGAATAGAGCAATAAAGTTCTGCAACTGATCCTTAGTCATATCTCCAATTAAGTCATTAATACTTGGAGATGGAGTAGGAGAGAGATTGACTTGAGCAGCAACAGGTGAAGAATTAGCAAAACTCTTCTGTGCAGGTATGGTTGAAGCAGTTTTCTGTCCTTTTTCCGAGGAGAATTTGTTCTTGGAGGTAAAACCAGGTGGAAATCCATGTTTTCTGTAGCATCTTTCTGCAATATGTCCCACTCGATTGCAGAAAGAGCATATTGGTCTTCCTCTATTTGGTCCAGTTTGAACATAACAAATCTCTGAAGACTGTTCTGAAACCTGGAAAGCTGTAGCAGGGACAACTACATTGGAGAAACTTTTCTGACTATCATCCTGATCAAGTAGGTTATAGACCTCAACCAGAGATGGTAACATCTTCTTGGCAATGATCTGACGTCTAACAATGGCATAAGAATCATTAAGACCAGCAAGAAACTTCACAATCCTAGCTCTCTCTGCCTTCTGTTGCAGACGAATAGCTTTCCCACATGTGCAAGGCTCATCAAGTTCTTCTGCACTATCAAGCTGATTCCACAAAGTTTTCAAATGAGTATAATACTCAGACAAAGATAGGGATCCCTGACGAAAGTCCTGAATCTGTTGTGTGAGATTAAATGTTCTTGGGAGATTAGATATATGGAAACGGCCATGAAGATCATTCCAAACATCAAAATCATCATCAATACGCAAAATGCTACGGTAGATCTGTGGGGAAACAGAGTTCAACAACCAAGCTTTCACCATAGAATTGGATCTAGACCATAGCTTAAAGTTCTGATGTGTAATCATAGGCCTAGGAAGAGATCCATCTACAAATCCTAGTTTGTTTTTAGCATCTAGAGATATACGCATAGCAGCAAACCAATCATCATAATTCGTACCATCAAGTTGAATCGAGATGATGTTGAGGCCAGGATGATCTCCACTGGGCATATAAAACGGTGATTGAGTCGGATCGAGATCATTTGACGAGGTAAGATCACCCTGAGGTCGAGAGGTGCGAGATTCACCATCTGGACGAGAACGAGGTGGAGAATCCTCAGAAACAGCTGATCGTGACTTCCGTTGTGATGCTGACCCAGAGAAATCCTGTAATCTAGCTGAACGACGAGGGAGCTTTGTAATTTTGACCATGGTTTCGAAATCTGAGCTAACTGGAGTTTAGATCGGTGATCTAAGAAGAGAATCCAAGCTCAAAAACGAAGAGAAATGATCGGAATCAATGGTTATGGCTCTGATACCATATTACGAGATGTTCGTGAGTTTGAGAAGAAGAAGATGAAAAATGCTTCTTCGATTAAGTTGTAAAATCACTGTACATTAGCCGTTATATACAATTACTAAAGAATCGAAATGACTAAACCGAATTAGACTATAACCGTAAATAACCGGAGCTAAACCAAGCCTATGTACAAACATAATTATAAACCTTATAAACCTTAATAATGTAGCTTATAACATGTTTGTTAAGATTTTTTACAATCCCAAACCAGACTTTTGTTGTAGACTTTTGTTTTACTCTGTCTTATCTCTCTTCTCTGTGCTGTTTTAAGAAACTTTTTTAAAAGTTGCAGGTTTTGGGTTTAAATATGAGTTGCAGGTTTTGATATTTAAAGATAAGTTGTAGGTTTTGGGTTTAAATATGAGTTGCACGTTTCTGACAAGTAAAGATTAGTTCCAGGTTTTGAATTTTAAGAAATTGTAGGTTTTGACATTTAAAAGATGAGTTGTAGGTTTTGAATATAATCATTGCAGGTTTTGATATATAAAAGATGGGTTACATGTTTTGAAATATAAAGATTGCAGGTTGCAACACATTTTGTTCATTATATCTCTGAATTCTTTTTGTTTGAGTGTTAATTTTAACCATTATATAAGTATTGACATTGTATTTGGCTTTGCATATGTTCATATCAGAAGGAAAATTCTCTGTTTAAAAACTTTAACCTATTGACAAAAAAAAATAACTTTAACCTCGTTAGATCGTCGGACAAAGCAAATAACTAGACTAAGTCATAGTTAATGTTTAACCCCTGCAGGTTTAAAAAAATTCAGCGATAGAATTGTAGGCATCATACATCCATCATCGATGTAATGAAGAGAAACAAAACCTGCAATTCATCTAAGCCTGCAAGTCATTGATTTTAGGATTTAACGTACACGAATTGGAGACTTTTTGGAAAGAAAGGAGAAGTAATCAATCTCACGTGTTTTCCATTTAACGAACAGTTAACGACTGTTCAACGTTGAATGTTTTGAGCCCAGATTTGTGAAGTCAACTTTTAGTTATAGATTTAATTTGTAAACACACAAGTTCGGTAATTAATTTGCACAATTACATTAATTGGAGAATTAAATGGCCATTTTCCCGAAGGGTTTCTCAGAGTTTATGAACGATTAAATGATTAAGAACTCTTAGTAAACTTTGATAAAGTATTTTAACTAAAACTAAAACTTGTTTTAATGTATTTATGGCATTTCTCTATTTCTAAGTACTAAAATTTGTAAAAATGTGGTACGTAATCAATTTTTCATTTTCCCATATCTATTAAGGCAAATATGATGAAATTAAAATTGTGTCCAATAGAGATTTGACATGTTACTCCCTCTGTTTTTAAAAGATTGATTTTCTAGGTTTTTTTGTTGTTTCTAAAAGATTGATTTTCTAGATTCATTAATTGCAAAATTCATTAAATACAAACATTGGAAAAAGAAGAATCCAAAAATTAGTGGTGAAACAACCAATGAATAGAAGTTATTATTATAATAACTAAATAAAAAATAAAAAATAAAAAGTTAAAATGAGTTTTTAATGCTTCTTAATCTATGTGAAATACCCAAAAAATCAATCTTTTAGAAACAGAGGTAGTATTTTTAAAGGGATCTACATTTTAGTTTTTACATAATTTGGTTGCAAATCAGAGATTACTAATATTTAGATATATTTCATATATATATATTATTTTTGCATTTCAAAAATAGATGTGCTCATATATAGTTAAAATAATAACAAATGGTTTAAGAATACTTTGCATTGGCCTTGTATGAGAACAAAATAAATCACAGTTTATACTTTATATATTAAAAAAAACATTTTTATCTTTCCCTAGCATATTTTTGCTATGTGTAAACTTTAAGCATACGGAAAATGCAAACTACATATTTTCTTCTTTTGAAAAATTAAATATACTAGGTACATACCACGCTACGCTGCGAGAATTTATTTAAATTATTTATTTTATCTTTAATGATTTAGTATATTTTGTTTTTATGAGAAAAATATATTTTTTGTTTAAAAACAAAAATATGAAACAAATACAGCACACGTTATTATTCTTATAATTAAAACATTTTCGAGATTAATCTTTCCGGTAGCGACCTCTCTTAAATTATTTTTTGGATCTTTCACATAATCGACTAATATATGGGTCTCTTAGTTCTCGTTTTCTTACAACAGTCTTTTCTTACAGCAATTTAACTGGTGTGATCTCTTAATTCTCGTTTTCTTTATCTTTCCTACAAATTTTTGTCTTTCTAAACTAAACCATCCGTTCCCAAAGTGTGTATCTAGCTTCTAGATTTTTGGATCACTTCAAATCTTGCTTCTCACCAATAATTTCACATCGAGAGAGTTTTGAACTTTAATATTTGCTTGTAAGAGCTTGAGACGTTAATTTCAGTTTGAATTTACACTTTACCGTGATTTTGACAGATTTATATCCTAGAATTGATCCAGTAGAGGAGAAAAAAATATTATCTATGCTACAAAGATTTTCTAATAATATTTTGTTAATCATTCTTTTTAAATATTTTTATTGATTCAATGTTAAGTTTTTATATATGCTATTAAAATTGGAAAAACCTAAAATAGAGGAGAGATGTAATTATTTTGTATTCATATTTTCTTAAAAAACCCCCATATCACACGTGTTTTCATATCATTGCTTCAATTTTTTTATAATTCAAAAATTATTTTTGCAATTATATTATATTAAAATTATGAATATAATATTAAATATGCTCTTAACGGTTTAAGAATCTAGTTAATTCGTTGTTATTCACTGAAAATTTCTGACTAAAATAGTGTAAGTTATCTAAACTTTAGTGAATGACTTTCACCATAATATTTTCATATTATTGATGGAAATCTTAATAAATACTTTTGAGAATTACGTCTCTTTATCATAACTTTCATAAAATATATCACGTAGATGTTATCATTAAAAAATGATTTTTAAATGATTTTACATGTTGTATATGTTTAACATTCATGTCTTTTTACTTTATATTCTCTTTTATTAAAATTATTTATTTTTAATATTGTTATCGTAAACTTTTAAATTATTTCATTACATACATCATATTTAGTTTGAAATGAGATTATATATATTCAGGAAGCTTAATAAAACTTTTTTATATATATAATCAAAGAGGAAGAGGATGATGAGTTGGCAAAAATAGATTAGCTGTATTTGAAATATTTTAATTGGCTACTTATTTTAAATGAGGTGTCAGCTTTATAAAGCCTAAAAAATTGAGGTGTCAAGCTATGGAAATACCTAAGAAATTTTGTTGTATTAATTTGATTTCCTTCTCTTTATCTATACTAGGGGAAAATCCGGGCTACGCCCGAGTAAACATTTGATAGTTTATAGAATTTCGTTTAAAATTTTATTTTTAGTTCTTTGGTGTAAATAGGAAAAATTCAGATGATATTATATCTCATATTTTTACCAAAACAAATTATAGGGTACTACTATTTGAATATTATAATACCCATCCTTGAATCTTAAACTCTGGTTTCGATTTTTGTAACAAAATCATGTACTTGTCATGTGCTAAGGTGTTATGTTTTGATTTTTTTCTTTGTTCACAATGAAAAATGAGAAATGACAAAAAAATTAACATCAGTTAAATTGTATCAGAAAACAAAGTGATGTATAATTAACATCATTTGTTACAACCGATGCATATTAACATCGATTACAACAATCGATGCAAATATTTATGTCAAACGATGCAAAATATTTGCATCATCACTTCCGGAGTCACTTATATAAATGATGTAAAACTCATTTGTATCACTTATAACTGATACAAATATTCAAAATAAATAATACAAAACACATATTTTTTTTGTAGTGCCACTAAAAATTTACAATTTTAGAAATATAAAATAAAAATAAAATAGCAAACAAATCAAAATTTTATTTTGCACTCGTATCAACTAAAATAAAAAAAATCTCACTTGAAACTTGTCATAATTGTATCAACCAAACAACAATGATTTTGTTAACTTTTTTAATTAAACTTAATTTTTCATAATTAAAATCGTTAATATCACTACAAGAAAACACTGATTTTGCGTCGAACTTTTGCGTCGTCATATTTTCGTTGCAAAATAGCGTCGAGTTTGCAATGATTTTGCAACGACTAAGCAACGATTTCCTAAATCGACGCTAATTCGTCGCAAAAACGACGCAAAACTTTTTGTAAAAATTGTTATTTTTGATTTTTATTTATGAATCAACTATAGATGTTAATGATATTGTCATGTGGATCATGTAAGCTTGGAATAAGGTCCCCGTAACAAATAAAATTGTTTTTTTATTTAAAATATAAGCAAGGTGTAAATATACCTTAAGTATATATGTACATTAACTCCATGTTTTGTAAAACAACATAAAAATAAATAAATTGTACAAATACATTAGGAATCATCTTTATATCATAATAATGACTTTGATGATTAAATTATAGAATGTAGCATATCTAGATTTATTATTTTGATAAAATGTTTAAAACAATGCCACGGATTAGCAACGATTTAGCAAGGAATCGTTGCTAAATCGTTGCAAAGTTAATATTAAATTTTAATTAATTTTGCAACGATTTTGCAACGATTCCTTGCTAAATCGTTGCAATATGCCACCAAATTAGCAACGATTTAGCGACGATTCGTTGCATAATCGTCGCTATCCTCGCGCGAATAAATATGGTCTAAATTTTTTAAATTTCATTTCAAAATTTTATGAAATTGTAGCGCCAATTTAGCGACGATTTAGCGACGATTCGTTGCAAAATCGTCGCTATCCTTGCGGGAAAGAAAGATGATCCACATATTTTAAATTTCATTTCAAAAATTTTGCCCCAGTTTAGCGTCGTATTTGCGTCGATTTAGTGACGTCCGCCAATTCCTATATATAAAACACCATTCATTCTCTCCCAACTCACTCATTCACTCATTCACTCTCTTTTCTCACTCTCTCTCATATGTTTTTCATGGATTGAAATACTTAGATTAAGATTGGAATATTTAGATTAGGATTGAAATATAATTGTTAGGATGTAAATATTTAGATTAGATTGGATTATTATTTTTACGATAGAATTTAGTTATGGAATATTATACATAGATTAAAATATTTAGATTTGGATTAAAATATTTAGATTTGGAATGAAATATTTAGATTAGGATTGGAATATTATTGGGCTTCTTTCTAAATTAGACTCTTATTTGAAGTCAATTCCAAAACTAGACCCCTCTTCTCTTTTTTTTTCAAAATGCCTTAAAATACCCTTCCAAACTTCTTTTTTCACAAAAATACCTAGCGCAGACTTCATAAGAGAAGTTTACTAGCTGGGTTTGAAAAATAATAACCCAAAGATTCTCACATAATTACGAAAATGCCATCTTCTTCAATAGCTCCCAACCACCATTACCAACAAAAATTGAGCTATAAATGCTTCAACCAACTGAATTAAGAGATGTTAAAGCTCTATAATTAAGCTAAAAACTCTAATTTTCTCGATCTCCTCTCTCATTCTCTCTCATTTCAACCATTAAACTCTAAAATCTCTTTCTCAAAATTCACCATCTTTAGATCTTGCGATTTACTAAGATTCATGCATAATAACGCTTGGATTTCTTGGGTATTGGTGGTGTGAGCAGTTCTTGGCCATCAACGAATTTAAAAACAAGATCAAAACCAAAATTTGGTAATTTTTGCTTCATTTTCACTGATTTTCCAGAAGACAGACTTCTCAGGTGAAGTCTCAATAGTCAACTGGGGGTTAGTTTTGCAATTGACTTTTTGCTTCACAGACTTCACGATGGAAGTCTCAAGTTCTCCTTTGAAAACAAAAAAACAGTCTTCAGACTTCACATATGAAGTCTGTGTACATGAGGTTAGTTTTGCAATTGACTGTAAGTTTGACTTTTATTTTAGACTTCTCCTCTGAAGTCTGCGAAAAAAGAGGGTTAGTTTTGCAATTGACCTGAACAAAGACTTTTTATTAAGACTTCACCTGAGAAGTCTGCTTGAAAAAGGGGGTTACTTTTGCATTTGACCGAAATTTTGAAACATTGACTATTGATAGACTTCTCAGATGAAGTCTGCAACCATCATAAATTCTGAGATTAAAAAAATCAAAAATTTTGGTCAATTGCAAAAGTAACCCTTTTTCTACTCAGACTTCTCACGCGAAGTCTCATATAAAAGTCAAACTCTAGTCAATTGCAAAACTAGACCCTACTTTATGGGTAGACTTCGCTGGAGAAGTCTCTAAAGGCAAAAAGACTTCATCATGGAAGTCTCATTACGTAATAGACTTCACATGCGAAGTCTCATACCGATGAGACTTCCCAGATGAAGTCTAATGAAAAAGTCAAAGCTGTGGTCAATTGCAAAACTAGACCCCAAACTGGTGTAGACTTCTCAGACGAAGTCTAATTCTTTAGGAGACTTCGCCTGTGAAGTCTCCTTAAAAAGTCAAAATCTGGTCAATTGCAAAACTAGACCCCTACTTTTAGACTTCTCAGGCGAAGTCTCCTCTGAATTGTTTAGCAGATTTCATCTGAGAAGTCTGTTGGAGAGACTTCATCCAAGAAGTCTCAAATGATAATTTTAGTAAAAATGAAATTTTAGCTTATTTGTAATTAGTTATTTTTATTTTCTTGTCCTAACATGTGTGGTACGTATGGCTTTTGATGTTTTAAAAATTTAAACTATTTTTATCGTATAATTATTTTTAAATTATTTTTCTTAACTTATTAGGTATTTAGCTTATTATATTTAGACTTCACTGAGGAAGTCTATCCGGAGACTTCGTTTGAGAAGTCTCTTGCACTAACATTTTGAAAAATGTATTTGTATCGTATTTATTTTATATTTTCGAGATTTTAATTGTTTTTCATATGTATTAGTTATTGTTGTTGTTTATGTATGAATTTCACATCTCAATGTGTTATATTCTGTCTTAAATCGATTTTATTAGTTTCTAGTAGTTATTTATTGCGAGACTTCACCTTTGAAGTCTCCTATCTAATTATGACTTGTTTTTTTTTTTTTTCACTTTGCATTTCAGATGAACAAGAACAAAGTTTTGTCTAAGGACTTTGCAACTTTATTTATGTTAAATTAAGACTTGAAATTTAATTTAATAGGTTTCTCAAGAAGTATTTTTTGTCAATATAACTTTTATTAATTGGAAATATTATTGTACAAGAGATTTATAATCCGAGAAGGAGGATTACAATTGTTTGTTTTACATTTACAATATTATATGTAAGAATTAAATGCTACGGGAGTCTAGAACCGTCTCGGTGTGAAGTTTCATTGTCAAGTCTCGTTGTGAAGTCTCACTGTGAAGTCTGGGTGTTAAATCTCACAATGAAGTCTGGGTGTGAAGTCTCACAGTGAAATCTGGTTGTGAGATCTCACACTGAAGTCTGGGTGTAAAGTCTTAAAGTGAAGTCTGGGTGTGAAGTCTCACAGTGAAGTCTGGGTGTGAAGTCTCACAGTGAAGTCTGGGTGTGAAGTCTCACCGTTAAGTGTGGTTGTGAAGTCTGGGTGTGAAGTCTCAAAGTGAAGTCTCAGTGTGAAGTCTCAAAGTGAAGTCTCGGTGTGAAGTCTCAGTGTAAATCTAGATCTGTAAAAAAAAAAAAGGAAAAACAAAGAGTCATATACAAACGCAAAAATAACGCAAAAAGACTCAGATAAATTAACAAAAAATTAAGAAATCATACTCAACATAAATTATTTATACTTGAAATTCATAATAAATCTTCTAAATGAAATTCCAAACAAAAATCATAAATTGTTAATTAAAAATTAAAAATTCAATTATTAATTTATGTTTGGAACATAAATTGTTGTATGAATCTAAAGAAAACAAACTTAACTATTTTCTTGTGGTGTTACGCCTCAGATCTGTAACAAGCATAAAAATATAAGTTAGTAGGATGAAGACGATGGTTAAAAAAATGAGAGAGTGGTTAGTCAGATCTGAGGATGGAGAGAATAACACTTTTGAAAAGAGATTAATAGCGACGAAAACGAAGAAAAAACAATAAAAGCAACATTTTACCGACGACGGTACGGTGGAGTGGCATTGAAGATGGAGAGATCCTTGCTATTTTACAGAGGTTTTAGAGAGAGAGAGAGAGAGAAAAGAAAAAAAAAGCGCTCTGCCGTTTTTGAGAGAAATAAAGAGATTTTAGAAAAATAGAAAAAATGAGTTTATATGTGGGAGGTCAAACTAGGGTTAGGATAAAAATTCAGACTTCAATCTGAATATTCAGACTTCACCTATGAAATTCGAATTTTTTTATTTTTTTTTAATTTTTCAAATTTTTTTTTAATTTTGAAATTTTTTGAAAATTATGAAAATTTTGATTTTTTTTGAAAATTTTGAATTTTTTTGAAATTTCAGACATTACCTTTGAAATTTTAGACTTCACTTTTGAAATTTCAGATTTCATATTTTAAATTTCAGATTTCACCTTTGAAATTAGAATAATTTTTTTAAAATATTGAATTTTTTTGAACTTTTTTATTTTTTAAATTTGTTTTTGAAATTTTAGACTTCACCTTTGAAATTTCAGACTTCACCTTTGAAATGCGAAATTTTTCAAAAAATTTCAAATTTTTTTGAATATTTTGAATATTTTTTGAAAGTTTTTGTTTTTTTTTTAATTTCAGACTTCATTTTTGAAATTTCAGACTTCTTCTTTTAAGTTTTAGACTTCACCTTTGAAGTTTTAGACTTCACCTTTGAAATTTCAGACTTCTACAAAGAAGTCTACGCTTACAAAATGTTACAGACTTCATACACGAAGTCTCCTGTGAGACTTCACCCGAGACCTGAGAAGTCTGTAAGCCCTAAACTCTAAAATTCTAATATTTTTTCACTTTTTGTTAACAAATACTTACATTTGACATCAAAATAATATAATATATCCAAAATCTAACAACTATATGAAAGATCGACATTTTATATCAAAAATATATGAACTTAAGTCTAACCCTAAAGATATATACATAGATTTTTACAAATTGGCAAACCCTAAACTTATTATTCTTCACATGGTTTACATAACATGGTTTAGTTTTATGAAATCTTATGAAATTCTATTTTTAAACCTTAGACTTTGATTTAAAATAATTTATCTATCAAAAATTTTGAACAAAATATTTTTTTATAATTTTTTAATTTAAATTTAAGATTAAATTACAGTTGCAGACTTCATGGATGTCATGAACGAAGTCTACTGTGAGACTTCGTTCATGAAGTCTACTGTGAGACTTCGTTCATGAAGTCTACTGTGAGACTTCGTTCATGAAGTTTCCTCTGCGCGAAGGTTAGAACTGTAAATGCAGTTTCTGTTTTTTTGTTTGCAAATAAGGGGGTTAATGTAATTTCCCTACCCCAAAGGTCTAGTTTTGCATTTGTTTCAATTTGGGGTCTAGTTTTGCATTCAAATTCAATTTTGGATCTAGTTTTAGCAATTCCCCCAATATTATTGTAGGATAAAAATATTTGATTATGAAATATTATTTTAGGATAAAAATATTTAATTATGAATATTATATTAATATTGAAATATATATTAGAATATTTTAATTTTAAAATGAACAGTATTTCAATATTTTATTCATATTTTATTTTTTAAAACTGAATTTGAAAAATAAATTCACATAAATACTAATTAAATATAATATCAAAATCTTCAAAATCGTTGCAAAATCGTTGCAAATTTGTATGAGTGAATCGTCGCAAAAACGTCACTAATTTTGAGTCGCATTAGCATCAAATTAGCATCGAATTAACAATCGACGCTAATTCGTCGCTAATTTTGCGACGAATTAGCAACGAATTGATTGCGTCGAATTTGCGACGATTTTACGGACGATTCAAAATTTGCGACGATTTAGCGACGATTTGTATTTTGCGTCACGTTGTTTGCGACGTTTTGATTTTCGTCGCAAAGTCGACGCAAAACCTGTTTTGCAACGATTTAGCGACGAATATAAACGTTGCAAAATCAGTGTTTTCTTGTAGTGTATCTTCTTCTATATATTAACTTTGACGTAAGATATTTTTGGGTTATGGTCAAATCAGACCTACTTAATTCAGACTACGTATAGACCTTATACTCTAGCTCTAAACTTTCCCCTCTCATATGTTTTGTACTTTAGTGTTAAATTTAATGTGCCTATTAATTGATAAAAAATGTAATCATCTCTAAACGTATTTTTTTAGTGAAGTGATATCAAGTCTCTAATTTCAACAATGTGTTGAAAATACATAATTTTTATACTTTTAGTACGTTACGCCCGAGTATATATTTGACGATTGAATTAATTATTTTTGATATAATTTATTTGATTTTATTTTTTAGTTTTGCTAGTATATAGAAATATTATGTGATTTTGTATCTAACATCTAAAATATGATTAATATCAATGATTTATGGTTAATTTTCTATGTTTTATTATCCTTAAAATCTAAAATATTGATGACATATAGAAGAATTCATTTGTGGATTATAGAACCTTTTTACTATAAATTGAGTTGTTAATAGTATAAATATATTGGAATTCATTTTAAACAATTTCATATGCAAAGACCAACACTGGATTATGTTTGGATTTATATTCTATTAAAATCCAAAATTGAATAGCACCTAGATTTTTGAGCTAAAACTGGTGGAATACGTATATATAGTAATCACATAAAAGAAAAGACAAATTCTTTTAGTTTGGAAGATTTGCTGCACATTTAGTAAAAAAAAAATTGTTAGAATTTTGAGCATTTTACTCTTGAGCTATATCAGCTTTACCAACAAATTAAACATTTGACATTTTATATAATTTAGTTTAAAATTCTATTTTTAGTTCTTTGGTATGAAATTTGAACTGGTATCAACTTAAATAAGAAAATCACACCTGGAACTTGTCATAATTGTAACTTTTTGTATTTAAAATCGTTAACACATTTTTTTATATGATAACCTTTACGTAATATATTTGTTGGGGATATGATCAACTCAGACCTATCTCAATTCAGACTATATGTGGACACTATACTCTAGCTCTGAAATTCTCCCTCACATATGTTTCCTACTTTAGTGTCAAAATTTAATGTGGCCATCAATTCATAAGCATTGTAATCATCTCTAAAAGCATTTCTATAGTGAAGTGATATCATGTCTTTAACTCCAAATAGGAAAGAAGGGCTTAGAAGAAGAAAATGAAATAGGAACAACCGCGTTGGTCGGGATGTATTGAACTCATAATTCATTAGATACTTTTTATGAATGTCAACTAAGTATCGTAAGTAAATTGTTCCATGTTGTTCAATCATTTGATAACCAGAGTCAAGATACATAATTTACATGATTTTTTTTTTTTAAGTATGCTACGCTCGAGTATATATTTGACTAATGAATTATTATTTTTTGATATAATTTATTTGATTTGATTTTAATTTTTTTTTGTTTTTAGTTTTGCTAGTATTATGTGATTTGTATCTAACATTACAACAAAAATACATGTATGGTACTATTAATAGCTTTTCTATATCTATAATATTTTGTAATTTATAATAAGACGTTAAATGATTATAGTACTTTTAATTTATATTCATCTCATAATTTATTATCAAGTTGCCTTTACTCGTTATTTTTTTAGCTTTTGTAGTCCTCTATTTTTCATTTATTTTCTATTTATTCGCATTCCACCTATGTCTCGAAACCATACTTATATATATGGTATATGACATGTAATATAATAGTTATATATACATATATATATATATAATTAGCATTCATATCATTCAATTATGAATTTAATATGAAGTAGAAAAAAATAATTGAATTTGTTCTATATATTTTAGATCATAATTACTCATATATGGTTTATGGTGTATACTAAATAATTACTTCATTCCATATTATAAAAAAAAAAAGATATTTGAATTCGGTACATGAGTATATCTTTGGAATTGAGTAATTATTGATGTTCAATCGACTATCATCTAAGAATATAAGATGTGGATGATGGTAACATCATTTATGGAAAAGCCCAAAAAAAACTAATACTCTCATAAGACAATTGATTTAAGATATGTACATACGAAATATAGGCTACACAGCTACAATCACAATCTTGTAAATAAATTTAATTTTTGTTTCTTCTTGAGTCGTGGTATGTGTGAGAGCACGCTTCTTTTTACCATCTTTGGAAAAATTTCTTGACATTCATATCGAGAGTTTTATACTTAAAACAGAATTTTCTATAGTAAATAGCGTGTTATGGTTTTCAACTATGGATCAACTGTAAATTGTTTATTCTTTTGTTTTTTTTTTTTCTTTTTAACACCTGAACCAATTAGTCCGTATCAATTTATTCTTTTGTTTTGTATGATTCAAGTCGATTTTCGTTTTTCAGATGTCAACCAAAAGAAAAATTATCATGTTTATCAATTTGAACTGTACATTTCGTAATTACCCCTATTTGAAAGGAAAAAAAAACTTTTAATTATTTTGTTTGTGGGGGAAAAACTCTAATAATTTATGCAGCAAAGCTAAGCAAACTCTTTCCAGCAAAACAAAAGCAAATACTTTTCTCGTCTTTTCCGAATACAATGTTGTCTTGCTAATTTGAACAAACAATCTGTGTTTGTTTTTAAAATACTAATAATTTTATCAACACTAACATAATATATGTGGATTAGAGTTCACTCCACCTACAGATAGAGTCGTGTCGTGCTTCTCTGACATTTCACCAAACCATTTTTTTTTGTACGGAAACATTTCTTCTCCTTCTCACGATCGGTCTAATAACTTGCATACAACAATTTCGAATCCTCTGCTTCATCTTTTGAACTTCGATTTAACGGTTTTATTGTCTTTCGGATTAAAAATTTCACCTTTAAATGGGAAAGCCGACGGCGAAGAAGAAAAATCCGGAGAAGCCAAAAGATGCTCCCGGCGGCGGCGTATCCTTGCATATCACAGCTCTAAGGCATTTAAACCATGAGTCTGCTTGTGCTTTATCCTTGCATATCTACATAACCAACAAAACATTTATAAAATGGTCCTGATTTTGCAACTGACTCTGTTAAACATATAACCGAAACTTAAAAGATCAAAAGTGTGTTCTCCATTTGCATAAATGAGTGAAAATGACTGTTTCTTTCTATCCGATTGAGCTTGTTTCTGAAATTTTGGCTAAGAACAAGCTAGAAAAACATTTCATCATCATCTTCCTCAATCTGGAAAATTGTTGAATGAATCTACATACCGTGATTTGTCCTCGAACAATCGCTATAACAGAACTCAATCCAATTGTCTCTCCTCTTGTCCTGAGTACCAAATCAGGTACTTCTCATCCTATAAAAGACCAAAAGAACAAAACTTTACCACAACCCTTTTAAAGCTAAATGAATTTGTATTCAACATTTTGGATTGAAAGATTAAAAGAAACTTACCATTGAGAGTTTAAAAGGACATAATTTTGGGTTTCCTCTTCTCCGACATTTCAGAAGCTGTGCACGGCACCTTTCTTCAAAGCCAAGATTGCCTGCAACAAAAACGATAAGTAGAAATATAAAAAAACGTTAGCTTCATCTCCCATACCATACTCTTTCATGGCTGACTCCAGCGCATCCATTTTGATAAAACTGCGTAAGACAAATCCATCTTAGTTCTAGCTTAAGTCTATATTTTTGCTTTTCCACCCGAAAGAACTTACCCGCCGTTATCTTTGTCAAAATATTGGAAGGCTTTGAATAAATGCTCATCGTGATCGAATCTGTATCTATGCATTGTAGCTGAGATAAACTCGAGTCGATTGTTCCATTACTATATACATCAGCCTGAAACATATATATATATATATATATAAGGCTGTTCAGATTCCATCTTTTTTAAGAAGAATACGAAAGAGGATCACAATAATCACGGCTTATGAGTTGCTTCACTTCAGCTTCAGTGAGTTTAGGCCAAGTTTAGCCAGCCCGGTTTTCAGTTCTTCATAAGTAATTGTGCCGCTTTTATCGGTATCCATATTCCCAAACATGGTTTTAAGACCTTTAATTTTCTCTTTCGAGAGACTCTCTGCAATAACCTACAAAACAAAATCAGAAACACAACCAATAATTAGGCAAAACAAAAGAAAATGTGTAACTTGCAGAAGAAAAATTTGTAGTTTTTACCTTTAGTGCTAGCTTCTTAAGCTTGTTCATTGCTCGGAATTACTTCACCTGAGATAACACAGCACTATCAATAGGCTTGTCTCGCGCTTCTCCTCCTCTAATCCAAGGATGTTCTAAGAAAACCACACAAGGATCTCTAGAGATTAGTAAAGCATTGCAAAGTAAGTAGACTACAAAACCGCACTCAGAGAGACCAAAGGGACTTTACCAAGAGCTTGTGCCGCTGAGATTCGTTTCTTAGGGTCCTTAGTAAGCAACTTACTCATAAGGTCTTAAGCACTCTCAGATATAGAAGGCCATGGTTGGCTTTTAAAATCAATTTCTCTCTTTATAATCTCATCAAATATCCCCTTCTCAGTTTCTACAATGTAACAACAACAACATAAAAACAACGTAGAACCACATAATTAGATGGCTAACACAAATCAAAGAATTTTTTAGCTTTCATTACCAGCCCAAAAAGGAGGCACGCCACAAAGCAAGATACATCTTGCAGGAATAAACCCTTGAACTACAATTGACTGTAAGGTAAAAGATTAGACTGGATCCAATTAAGTTTCAGATATCATCGGTATCGTGATGGATGTGATTTGGGGAAAAAGAAGAAATTATCTACATACCTTGGTATCGATTAGAAGAAGTTCAAGCCCCATCAACATGTTTCCTTTCTTAGAAGAAGTTAGATATTGAATAAAGTCTGAAGGTACACCGATAGTAGGTTGTTCTTATATACAACGAAATCAAGAGAGCGTTACTCCTTGGTGTGGTACTGGCCATCGAATCTTAGTGGCCGACGAATTAAAGACGACGAAGTGGTAGAAGATTTGTAACAGCTTGAGAATTATTAATGAAGATTTGAAGACGAAGAAGTGGGGAAGCAAAGTTCTATAACGGTTATGAAGAACCAAAGCTATTCTTTGAAGGAAGGAAGAAGAAGAGGAAGCGGCTCTCAAATTAAAAGGGTTGATAAACGAAAATTGTTGAGTTATCTAGATGCTGACGTGGCATGCTCTTAGCAACTCTTAAAATGCTGAGGTGGACGACGCTGCGGGACTTTATTTTGGGGAAAATTACATTTTTAACCTTAAAAGTGAGACCGAATCTCACTTTAAACCTCAAAAGATTTTCACTAACACAACAAACCTCCAAATCGTCTACTTTAACTAGATAAACCTCCAAATTACACTTTTCGTTTACTCCGTCCAAAATTTTAACGGGACATTAATGAACGTTAACATATTATAATTAACTCCGTTTACAATTAACTAAACATGTTGTTATTCTTAGCACTAGTTGTTATGTTATTATAATAGTGAAAAATAATGATATGTGTTATATAATGATGTGTTATGTGTTATATTGTTTGGAAAAAGAGTTCTTATTCAAAAAAATGTTGCCACGTACAGAGTCAAAAGCAGAACAAAAACAAAGAGACAAATAGTGAAATTGTTGCCACATGCATAGCCATAACAAAACACAAAACAAAGAAGAAAAGATCCCCATGAAATGGCAGTTTCTTTACAGCATCTGTGTATAAAAGAAGAAAACAAAAGTTAAAATATCCCCATGAAATATACAAATGGGATAATGTGGTTTATACCTTCAAATTAATCTAAGCCAAAAATGGTGTTGTCAATGGAAGAAGCTTGATCTTTGGATCTGGTGTAGAGATGGAGCGTCTCGGTGTGGTTAGGGTCCAAACAGAGAGCAGCCTCGCAGTCTTGAGTGGCCAATGACAGCTTTCCTGTGGCCTCGTGGAATGCTGCTCTAAGATGAAGCGTTTGCAGTTATGGTCTGAAAGCTATCGCCTTTGACATGCCCTAAGCTTGAAGCTAATCTGAAATGAAACTGGGCTGCTATGTAATCCTTTCTCACAAACAGCACACATCCAATTTGATGCAAAGACAAAGCATTTTGCAAGTTTGTGCGAGCAAACTCTCGAGTTCTCTCTAGCAATATCAGCATAGGCTCCGTCGTAAGTTTCTCTTCCATGCCTACTTGGCTGAGGAAGTAGTACAACAGGAACAAACACTCTGAACCCAGAAAAAGTAACTGTTCTTTTGCTTCGGAACTGCAGAAGAATCTCATCACTTTGGGATTGTGGAGAGACTGAGGAAGCTCTCTTAGAAACACCTGCAAGCAAGCAGATAAGAGAAGCTCCGTGCGTTCCTCAAACGAATACTCTACAAAGGTTAAAGCTTTATCGAGGTTAGTGACAGATGCAGCCAAGCGAGCCTCACACGAAGACTTCAGATCGTCGCAACAGAACCTGCTGGCTAATCGAAGCAGCTCAAAGACAGTTTCAACACGAAACAGATCAACTCTTTTGATCCTAGTGTATATATTCAGTGCCAACATTGCCTTAATTGAGATGCCATTGTCCGAGAAATCAATATCAGAAGTTCTTGATTCCACGAAAGAACCATACAACATGGCCAAAAGCGCGCTCTGCAATGTGTTGACGCACTTCTGTGAGTCGTCAGGCTTCATGGGTTCGTCGGGATCAGAAGATTTCGGCGTCGGAGCAGGAGCTGGTAGCTGTAGAGCAGAGCGAGCGTGAGCTGCGAAGAGCCAAGCAGCTAAAACAGGGCAACATCGGCTCCGGTCAAGGTTTCTACCGCAGGCTTCACTAACGCCGCCAAAGAGCTCGTCAGAGAGGTCAAGACGACAGCTTTGAGCTTGGGTTTCGACAGGGAATGCCGGTACGGTGTTGGGTTGGACCGGTTCGACGAGTAGGTTACTCAAGACGGTGGGGAAGAGGAAAGAACAAAGGAGGAGTAAAGTGGGACTGTTCTTCATTCTAAATGGCTAGAGAGAGAGAGAAATGGATTTAGAGATTCCAAAAGATCGAAGCATGTTTTAGAGAAGAACCCTAAATTCGATTTGGGATTTTTTGCTCTAAAATCGATTTGGGAAAAAAATTTCTTTTTTTACAACGACATAAACAAGTGCTAAGAATAACAACACGTTTAGTTAATCGTAAACGGGATTAATTAATCCGTTAACGGATATTAACGTCCCGTTAAAATTTTAGACGGAGTAAACGGAAAGTGTAATTTGGAGGTTTATCTAGTCAAAATAGACGGTTTGGAAGTTTGTTATGTTAGTAAAAAACTTTTGAGGTTCAAAGTGAGACTCGGTCTCACTTTGAAGGTTAAAAATGTGATTTTCCCCTTTATTTTGTTTTAGAGAAGAAAAATATAGAAACAACTACAACACAAATTATTATTCTCGTAATAAAAACATTTCCGAGATTAATTTTCTAGTAGTGTCATATTTGAAATCATTTTTTCAATGCTTATACCTCGTTTTGAACTCAACCTCTTTTTTTCTTATTCACTTGAATTTAAGTTATTTTGAAATATTTTTCTTTGGTTTATTAAAATTATCCATGAGAATTTGTTTCCTAAATATTGAAATCATGAGGTTAACTCTTTGTTGCAGATTTATCTCCAGATTTATCTTGACTTTCTCCATCAATTGTACCAACATCATAAGGTTAACTCTTTTTTTTCAATGACTTTGATGGACATATTCCAAAATCTTTTTGCGGAATAGAATTTTAACAAACCTAGGATCTCACATATTGACTCACATATTAGATTCCACTGGAGCTCTGAGACGTTTGTCGGTCATTACAATATCCTCGACTTTCTTACAACAATCTAACTGGTGTGATCTCTGTTTCGTTGTCTTCTTTATCTCTATTACAAATTTTTGGTCTTTCTAAACAACAATATTTTTGGTCCGCTCCAAAAGATATCCTCTTGAGTTTTGGATCTTTTCAAATTTTGCTTCTAGAACAAAAATCTCACACTCGGAGAGTTTCAAACTTTAATATTTGCTTTCAATTCGAATTAATAGTTTAGCATAATTTCGACATATTTATGTCCTATAATAGATTCTAAAGAGCAGAAAAATATATGTTTTATGTTGCAGATATTTTTTAATAAGTATTTTAAATATTTTTATTGATTCAATGTTAAATTTGTATATATGACATTAAAAATTAGAAAATAAATAAAATAGACGAGAGATGCAATTATTTTCTAATAATATTTTCTTAAAAACCCATATCACACTTGTTTTTATTTTTTTATAATTCAAAATTATTTATTCTGACCAACAATCTCACATGCAGGGAGTTTCTAACTTTAATTTTTGTTTGTAAGAGTTTGAGACGCTATTTCAGCTCAAATTAATATTTAAGAGTGATTTTGACATATTTATGTCTTGAAACATATTTTCTAGATGAGATAAAAATTCGCTCTACAGTTGCAAATAATTTCTAATATTTTTTCTTAATAATTATTTTCAATTATTTTTGTTGATTCAATGTTTAATTTGTATATATGATTTAAGATTTTTTTTTAATTTATATATGACTTAGTTAGGATTATAATAAAAATAATCAGCTAATTGAATTCAATACATTCTATTATTGTTTTTAAAACATCAAATAAACTTTAAATCTAGCTAAATATAATTAATCAATTATATATGATGTGGAGAGGTGATGTGGCAAATAGAATATGATGTGTATTATTTGAAATTTTTTGATTGGCTACATGTTTTAAATTAGATGTCAGCTTCACAAAGCTTTAAAAAGCTGATGTGTCAAGCAATGGAAAGACTTAAGGACATTTTAGTGTATTGATTAGGTGTTTGTGCTAAAAATTAATTTGAAGATATTATATATTATAATGTAAATATAATATGATATAACATCAGGACATGGTATAAAATGGTTCGTGTCTCCTGTAATAAAAAGTTGTAGCGTGAAGAAAAAAAAAATTATGGGAAAACGGTTATTTTAATACTAAATTTAAGCGTTTTTGCCAAAAAAAATAGTTACAAACTCTTTACTGAAGTAAAAAAGTATACGGACTTAAGTTGACTAAGTCAAATCAATACAGAAAAATAAACTAAAATGACCGTTTAATAGTTGTCATTTTAGTTGACTTTCTTTGTATTTAAATTGATTTAGTCAACTTAAATTCGTATATTTGTTGGGATTAGTAAAAAATTTGTTTTTGTTTTGGTAAAAACGAATAAAAATTTTATATTAAAATGACTATTTTTCTTATTACTAAATGAATAATTAAGTGATTCAGTAACACATGATTAAATATTTCTTTATTTAGAAAAAAAAAATCCATTATCATACCGGTTACAGTGGAAGAGTTAAAGGCTACTCCGGTTTGGCAGATTCCTTTCCATGTTTCTGGAATTGGTCCCATTCCCTTGTCATTGAAAGACCTTGATTCTGGCCACACACCTTTTATTTCCCACAAAATACACAAGTTATACCATATATTTATATAAAAAATAATTAGCACCAAATAATTTTTTTAATAGTTACAAAATTTTATTATTCTTATTGAATCATGATCATAATCGTAATCCCTTTTTATAGTTACGTAATAAACAAAAATAAAAATAAACTTTTGAGTGTATATATGTTGAACCAAAGAGAGAGAGTATGGTATATTCAAAAGAACAGCTATTATTCCGGCACTATTATTCAACAAACTGAATAATTTAAAGATTTTTTGTAACGATTATCTGTTTTCATGGAAAAGATTAATTTGTTAACAGAAAAAATGTGTTTGGTTAAACACGAAGGTTTACATACATGAATGACACATTTATCCTGTTCAAGCAATTTATCCAAAGTTGATGAACTAGTAAAGGCTCACAAAACATAAAATATGAAATATAAACTTCTTAGAAAACTTATTTTTCAAAACTTAAATTGAAAATTCAAGACAAAACAAAATGATCATGAAAAGTATTATAGTAGAGTAACTTACGTATACCGCTATCAATAACACCAACTATGACTCCATCGCCGTGTTTTGCCCTTTTCAAAATCTATCTTCGGACACGAAAGTGGTCATTCACATCATATTTGTGATCTCGGTCATCACTGTCACCACGATAGTCTTCGCCTTCTTCCTCCTTTAACCCTACAAATTCCCGTGATCTTGTCGGATAGATCTTATACTTTGTCAAAGGTAAAAAAAATGAACAAATTTGGGGTTTAGTTAATACCCTTTTAAGTCATAGAAAAATATATACTTAGTTGCATTCAAAAATTTAAATTTTTGTTTTCATGTTAAAATTTTAGGGGTTTCGGTAGCTTTTAGTCTAGAAGCTTGGTCGGGTGTTAGGTCAGCCGCAAAGCCATTGATAATAGTTTATTCTTTCACCGTATTAAGTTATTTAATATAAAGTACTTAGAATATTCCTATACATTTCAGTATCTTATTATATAAAGTACAGTTTTCAAAAGTTACAATGAAAATTTTATAAAGAAATTATACAAATTATTAATTCTTAAAAAGAGTAAACTTTTATAATTAATTAAATTTCTAATCATAAAATTTTTTTTATAAATATTGAATTCTATATAAATAGATAAATAGTCTGATGTTTTCTCACTCCTAGCAGTCCCTTCGATTGGGTAAGAGCGAAGCAAATCTACAACCCTTATGGGAGGGTGGGAGGCCTACCACAAAGATGGGGATGAAAACAGGCAAACGGTCTCATACGTTGTATTGGGGGGGGGCTTGGATGGTGAGCAAAAACTATTGATCAAGAAGTTGGTCGATTTTCGCATGAAAGAATGTAAAAAAAGGAGAGTTCGTGCTATTGTTTAAAAAACAAAACAGTTTTCTTCAAAAATATCATCTTACCTTCAAGTTCATTCTATTGGTAAAACATTTTTCTTTTTATATTTTAAAAAGGTTATTTTAATTTATTATTATGAGGTTGTTGTAATTTTTTTATTTTTTATGATTATTTTCCTCTAATTTCGGTTGGTTTTTCTTCTAATTTTAAGAAAATGGTTATCATCCAAAAGACAATGAGTAAAACAAATCTAAATAATAACACTAATTTATTTCTATATTGATTTGAAAAAAAAAAGTCAAATATGATAATAAATAAATTTATTTCAAATATAAATAAATTAAGCTATATATAATCAAAATAAGTAAATAATTGTAACTCTGTAACTTTCGAGAATCGAAGATCTTAGATAATTTGTTCCTGTCAAAAAAAAAAAAGGAGAATTTGTTACGACCGTTCATTTGCTAATAAATGAAGAGGAGTGGAATTGCTAAATGAACTGTTTTTTAAATTTAATTGGGATAACTGACCGTTCACTATTCAAGTGGAATTGCTAAATGAACTGTTTTTTAAATTTAATTGGGATAACTGACCGTTCACTATTCAAATTAGTAAAATAGTCTGTTTTACTGTACATCTCCTACACTATCGTATAAGTGGTGTAAGAAACAACATGTACACAAATGTATTGTACTGTTGGAGATAGGATTGACCATCCTATCAGCCCGGCCCAATAAGCATTCGAGGCCTATTTGTTGAATTCACTTCCCGCTCCTCAGCCCAACACCGAGCATGTCGAATACCGAGCAGGTTAAATGCCGACCAGCTCGGCCCATCAATTGAGGCCCGAAGAAGAGTTGCCGACTTACCGAAAAACACTCAAGTGCGACTCGGCGAGAGATTCAAGTTCACCGCGTACGCGCTGAGTAACCAAGGCGGTTGACAAGGCTTTCGACTCCTTATAAATACCCCTTGTACCCCATTAATAAAAGGATCCGAATATTCTCCCAAGAATAAAACTGAAAACTAAACACTCGGCCTACCCCGAGCTAGATACATATTTTACCCCGAGCTCACTTTAATCACAATCAATCTTAGTCTTTTCTATTAAACGGAAATATCGTCTCCACGTTTATCATCAATCGACATCAAATCAAACCATAATCGAACTATTTATATTAGTTGTCTTCAAAACTAACATGTACGGAGACATTATAGAACATGTACACTATTATATATGGAGTACGAGACGAGATATGATCATAGCAAGCGGGATACGAAAACAACATGTTCTCTACCGTGGTGTACGCGATGTATAGTAAAGCCAGATCATTTCACTAATTTTAAATAGTGTGCAATCTATTTTCCTAATTAAATTAAAAAACAGTTCATTTAGCAAATTTGACCAATAAAAATGCAAAAGCAATATTGCATTTTTAATTTTCTTTCAAAATAAAAATATTCTATTATTAATTTACTAAAAACACTCATTTTTAATATAGTTTTTTCGTAAGAGTTCTTGCATCAAAATCTTCAAATCCATAATCTTAATGCACTCAGAGTAAATCGGTGGTTTTTTTATTCGGTTGGAGTTGATGTACTCCTGGTTTGGTTTTCTGCAATTCACATTTGTGAGAGGAAAACAAGTGAGTGTGATTGATATAAAGAGAGAATCATTTTCAAAACTCCACATTTCGATTCGAACCAAACATTTTATTTGCATCACTTATAAGTTCATACCATAATCAAATTCGTATGGTTCGATATTCGGTCTAGTTTCAATCCGGTTTATGAATGTGAAAAATAATAATGGTTTCATCAATGTTTTGAAACTCGGATCAATCTGGCAATTGGACCGAGATCGACCGTGAACCGGATTCATTACAATTCCTCTTACTAGAAGACATTTACCTAGTCAACATTTTGATCCGACTCCACCCAAACTTTTCTAGTTTACCCCAACATTTCTCACTTGTCCGACTGTTATTGGGCAATTTTTGGATCTCAAACAGACCTTTCCAGAAGATAATTTAATTGCGGCAAATTTTCTCTTTTTGGCAATCAGCTTTGCTACAACACCTGCTTGAGGGATCGTCAGGTTTCTAGTAAACTAATGAACTATCAAATTTAAAATGTGATTCTGTTTATTCGGGTTCTAGTTGAACCAATAATTTTATGTGCAGATAATCTATATTCTGTTTTATTTTTTGTGCTAAGTAATAATATAGAATATTAGAATATAGATACATGAAATTTTGTAAAGACCTCACCGTGTTTGGCTGGCATCACTTTTTATCTGGCATTTTTTAATATATTTATGTAGTTTGTTCACGATACAAGTAATCATAGTGGTAGCCTGGTAGGGGTTCTTGTTTAACTAAAAACAGGCCGGTGAGTCCATCATCACTCCAATAACTGCAACTGTTGATAATGCTTCTTGGATTTAAACATAAGGAGTCCATAGACTATAGAGTGATTAGGAAAGGATTTTCTATTTCTTTCACTTTGACCCCTACAAAATCCAAACTGACAAAAGAAACCTCCAAATAAGCAAACAACAATTAAGCTAAGGAAACAGCTATTGGACTCCTCACGACATGGTCGCTATCTGTCCAACTAAACCATCCAAATTGGTATTGACCCTTTTCAGTCGCATTCATCACCTGGTCCGTCCGTGGTTTAATTACGATTTTAAAGCGCTGCTTCTGACCAATCCGGTTAAAGAACATCACATTCGGTATAGCCTTAACCGAAACACCTGATGGCGGTTTAGCGTTGAATAAGTATGTGCTTGTTGAGTTACCAATTCCGACATTTGTAACCGTTCTTTTAACGGTCACCGTCCTGTTGAGATTCGGGATTGCGATTGACGGGTAATTGAGGTTATAACCGGGAGGGATTCTACTAGGACATCTAAATGTCGGGTCAATATTGGTGAAATTAACCGAGCAGCCATAGAGAAGATAAGCTCGGTATGATGCATCGTAGACTAAACCAGGATCTGCCGCTTTGGTTGGTCTGAAATGTCCTGACCCAAGTGCAAATGGGTTTGCGGGTAAACCATTAGTGTCTTCGATTGGTTTCTTCTCGTCGTTGGTCATCCAAGCTAACAAATAAAAAAACAAAAATTTAAATAAATTCAAAAGACAATTAACAAGATTTTGGTTTAGCTAAACCAAACCAACGAAAAAAACATGAATATTTTGTTTACCAGTGGTCATAAGAGCAGATCTTATAGCAGCACTACTCCATTTGGGATGAATGGCTTTGAGAAGAGCAATTGCACCAGAAACATGAGGACAAGACATTGAAGTACCTGTGTAAATATTAAAATCTGTAACTCTTTGATCTACTGAAACTTTGCTTGGGGAATCTGCTCCGCTCCATGCAGCTAGTATGTTCAGTCCAGGCGCGGTAATATCGGGCTATTAAAACCGCAAAATAATCAAACCAGTTAATTTCCATTATGAGTCATTTTGGTTTTCTTTTGAAATTAACCAAAAAAAAAAAGAAGAAGTTACCTTTAGAATGTTGGGATCAACAACGTTTGGACCACGGCTAGAAAACCCGGTCATCAAAGGAGCTGCTTGGTATTTATAAACCGTTTTCCCCGGTTTGATAAAAGCCATCGGGGTTTTATCGGTTTTGATGTAGTCGAGAATTTTCTCGACAACGGTTGGGGTAACCGCGGCAGTCGGAAGAAAGTGAGAGTCCGAGGGAATTTCATTACCGTTAGCCGGGGAGTTTCCGAGAATCATACCGGCTCCTCCAGCTCGTTTTACCTCTATACCTTTACCAATTCGTGAACCGGCTCCTCTTAAACACAAGACCACTTTACCAGCCACAAGCTCCGGTTTTAATGAATTTGGTAAACATTGCCTTCACCAGAAAAAAAAAAAACAAATATACGTTACTTCAGATATAAAAATAAATAAGATTAGTTATCGAAACTAATAAGAGAGCAAATCTTACGATGAATCGTTCAATGCAATGCCGGGAACAACCACGTTAGCAGCGTAAACAAGAGGCGCGAATTTGTCCATTTTAAATGCCGTTATCGACTCCGTCTAAATAACACAAAAGAAACTATATATTATACAATAAAAATGTAACGTATAATTGACTTTTTTTTCTCTCTTTAATTGTGGTCTAATAATTACCTTGACTGTATAGCCATTACCAAGAACAAGGCCGCCAACAAAAGCTCGATCAAGAGTACTAGCTCCAACGGTAATAATCCACGGTGCCGGATTCGACAAAGTCCCCGGCTTTGGCCCTGAATTCCCAGCGCTAGCCGCAACCACAATGTTCCTTTTAATCGCATGCAACGCTCCAATCGCGATTCCATCTTGTGAAAACGGCAAAGGATCGGTCGTTCCGATCGAAATGCTGATTACGTGAACGCCATCAGCGATCGCGTCATCGATCGCGGCAAGCATGTCCTCTTGTAGACAGACATTTCCACCAACTTTTTCCTCGTTGGGCTTGGCCCAACAAGCTTTGTAAACTGCTAGACGAGCTAACGGTGCACCGCCCGAGGCCGAGCCCATGGCAAAACCGCCAAGAGCGGATGCACCGTAGACTCGGCGGCCAACTGCAGTAGAGGCTGTGTGGGACCCATGTCCGTCGGGATCTCGTGGAGACAAGAAGTCTTTGTTTGCTGTAACGTTGAACGCTCCGAAATAACTTTCGTATCCTTTCACGTAATACCTCGCTCCAATTATTTTCCTGTTATTAGTATGAAAAAATCCATTACGTTATGACCGAAGCATGGAATAATCAATCATACAATGACTCACTGGAATAATTGATTGTTTTAATCTTTTATTAAAAAAATAATTATTATTTTGGGTCAAATCCATACCAGTACTTTATTAGAAAATAGGAAAAAATATTGAGAAAAACATCATAACACAACGAAAATTAGATAGACATCCAACTTTAATCAAATCGCAATATAAAATTCAGAAGTTGTATTAATGTTCTTATTTAAGTAATGTGTTTTAGCTTGCACAAAAATAGTGAATAATATATACATGTACTAGCTCACAAAATAATAAGTTTGAAACGTGATATATTTTCTATATGATATTTAGTGTTTTATAAAAGTTAATTCTTTACTTACGTCTTAAACATTTGAGATGCCTCCAACAAAAATATAAGCTAAGCATAGAGACACGTAAACTTGGGCACACACTGATATTACAAACATTATAATTGATGATAACACAAACAAGTGAGAAGTCACGGGTGTACAATATTATCTAGAAAGAAGCAAATGAGTTTTTGTCCCTTACATATATACCAAAGCTTGCATAAAACAATCAAGTATCAAAGTTTCGGTTTCATGCATAAAAATAGCTAATATAATATCTTTTTCGACTCAATTTTATAATTTGTATGGTTTTTGATGGCAGGCTTACATAAGTGAACAGTTACAGGGTCTGCAGGGAAACTAATTCATTGTATATATTGTCTTATTTTACTAATATACAGTAATAGAAAAATATGGGTGGCTCGTGAATGATAATGATACGCAAGCTTAAAAGTTGGTGAACAATTATCGCAACCGAACAAAACATTGAGATTGTGACCTAATGTTTCGGACAATGGAACTCGCATAACTATGCTTTCTATGGCATATGTTGCTAAATCTTGAAAAAAAAAAAAGTATGTTATAATATTGATTGTTTTAGTTATAACTTTACTAAAAGGTGAAACAGAATCCTTTTTTTAATATATATAATTAGAAATGCAGTATTGTGGGATGATAGAGGTTGTGTAATTAAAATAATAGCATATCTTGAAAGATGCAAATTTGCCCAAAAAAAGATTGTTGAGAGATGCATTATTCTACATCTCTTTGAGATTTCACTACTTACAATGATAATTTTATTGATTTTTCTCTTGTAATAAGTTTGAAATGTACAAATTATTCTGTCGAGTGTCTATGAGTGAGTGAAATGACATTATTATCATGTATATTGTATTTAAGTTTATATTATAAAATAAAGTCGTGAAAGAATTCTTCATAGATTATCAGTCAAAACCTACAATTTTATTCTACATAATTATATAATTGTATACTATATGTAAAGGGGTTTAATGATCAATATAGAACAAAATATCACATCATATGTAAAGAAGATTCTCGCATCGAGCATGAGGTTCTTTGGATCTTTGCTAAAGAACCAATTGTTGATATGGACGTATAATTTACTTTTATATCTATTTCTGACCTATAATTAATACATATACGTTCTAGTTCTGTGTGTGTTTTTGGCTAGAAATTGTTATTTTCTGGTTTTATATATTTGGCCTTTTTGGATTTAAATATCTGAATAATTAATTTAAATTATGGAATTGTAAATAACTAGATATGCAGATGCCAACATCCTCTATATCGAAAGAAACTCTAGCTATTTGTTTGATAACCAAAACATAGAAATTATAGATATGCAGCTAAAAACTTAACAATTAGTAAATCAATGAAATATTTTCCTTGTTGGTCAGAAAACGAAGATAATTTTCTTTAAAAAGATATATAAAAAAAGAGAGGAAAATTTCTCTTACCGGTTACAGTGAGAAGAGTTAAAGGCAACTCCGGTTTGGCAGATTCCTTTCCATGACTTTGGAATTGGTCCCATTCCTTTGTCACTGAAACTCCTTGATTCTGGCCACACACCTTTTTATTATCCCAAAAAATTAAAATTATTCTCTCAATAATGACGGATTAATATAATAGTAAATGATACTACTATGCAACTAACGCTTCTAAAAGAAACAGTAAATTACAAATATTTTCCTTGATACTTGAATTCTTGACCATAACGCAACTCTTTTTCTCTAGTCACGTAATAATTCAACTATCAAGGTTGGAGTTAGGTCCATTCAATTAAGTTTGGTGTACGTTCTCATCAAAAGAAACAGTGATTATTCTCAGAATCCATAACAATATAATTATTTTAATGCTGAAAACTAATCTTATTGCTATTATCGCGGCGCTTATATGTGATGTGCGTGAGGAAACAGAAAATACAAAGTAAGGATAACACAAATGTACACATGAATGCCACAATTTATTCTTTCCACTCATGTTATCCAAATTTCAGCTAAATAACCATGAACTTTACTATAACTTTTTTGTTTTTGCAGCTACCCCAAAAATAAATAAATAAATAAGTGACAATTTTACGAAAACCTATTCTCACTTTATAACTGACGGTAAACAATCATATTCTAAATAATTAGAAGCTAGAGACAGCTTTAACTTACCACTGTCGAGAACACCGACGATGATACCATCTCCATGCTTTGCCCTTCTCAAAAACTTTCTTCCTACACGAAACCGATCATCTACATCGTTTTTCAGAGGGCGAACATCGGTGTCGGTTTCCTCCTCCTCCAATCCTACAAACTCCCATGACCGTGTAGTATGCGCTTCATATTTTCTTGGATGGCTCTTGAATACCGAAATAACCTCTGCCAATTCTGTTTTTTTTTTTAAAAAAAAAACAAAAACCAAAATCGGGTTTTTAGTTAATACCTAATATATACTCTTTTTTTAGTCATAACAAAATATCAAACGTTTTTTTTTTTCTTTACTTACTTTCTAGTTTAGAGGCTTCGTCCGGGGTTAGCTCAGCCGCGAAGCCATTGATGCTATGTTTGTAGCTATACAAGAGCGATGCTCTAGCGTCTTCTTCTGATTCTTTAACCGATTGAAGATAAGAATGATGATGTTCTTCTATCTCATGTAAGGCTTTATCACCTTTATGTTCTCCAAAATAGACTATATACACCTACCAAAAAACGAAAAAAGATGAAATGAAAATGTGAGGAATTGACTGAGAATTAATGACAGCTGAATGTTTGAAATTCATAGGAAACCCCATATGGTAACAAATCAAGGCATAGTTCGAACTGAGAATCAGTGAACATGAAAGTGTAGAAATTAATGATTAGTTTGATCTGACAAGAAAAAATATAATAATAGGAACCTGTTTTTTTTCAGCACATGAGGCTAAGAGGGGGACGAGAAAGAGGAGAGGGAAGAGAGAAGTTAGCTTCTTCATGGCCTCAAATTCGTATCTTTTTCGTTGATGGAATGTTATAGCCCTAATGCTCGGGGTTTGGGCTATTTATAATAGACAAAGAGCAACAAATTCAAACACAAAAATATAGGGAAAAAAAACTATATATCTTAACTACTCGTGGTGATCTAATGGTTGAAGATTCGTTATATTGGTCGAAGTCAAGGATGACTGGATGAGTCTTACCCACTACAACATGCCTTAATTATAAAGAATTATAAAGATTTAGATACCTTATATATACAGATTTAGATAACCTTATATAACATGCCTAATAAGAATTACAAGACCTTATATAAGATGCCTTTTAAAAATTTAATAATTTTAAAAATGTTTATAATATTAATACCCTTAACCCTTTTTATAACTACGTTATAAATTTTATAAACGTTAGATAGCATTAAAAGCGTAATTTTTGAAAATTGACAGTAAATAATGGTATTTCATATTTGTGGTAGTGGTATTTTCAAAAATTCCTCTTTATTTACATATCTTACTTTCAGAAATCCATTTACATAGAATATAATGTTAGTTTTTGTTTTATCTATTGATTATCGTGGATTACATTTTAGAAAATATATATTTGTGATACCCCGATTTACAGAAAAAACAAAAAAAAGACAAGACATGGAAAGGTTTATAATAATTGATTACAATCTATCTTTATAACATATCCTGAGAGAAGTATACGGTTAAACATGTTTGAATTGATGAATACATAAGAATGAAGATATTACTCGCAAATTCGTTTTAATTCTTTGTGAATGAATGACACAGGAAAATATCTCGATGTGATTAGCAAGGCTAATTGATACGTTTTGATCGTAACAATCTGATCGTCAAACAAGAAGTTCTATAGACCAAGAGCATACGTGTGAACCCACAAACGATAATGGTCAGGACATTACATGTGGTATCAAAATCCATACACTACTGTTGATGTGCTTGCACTCTCGAAAGTAACTGTCTTGGTTCACAACGAAAACATTTCAAAGGTGTTTGTAATATCTCAATTTTTTCTAAAGAAAATACTAATGTATGTGAAGAAATTTAAATAATTTACAAAAACAGATTATGAAAAGTATATTTTTAGTAATGTACTATGTAGCTATCCGCACCATGCGTGAATTTTTTTTTTAAATATTTAATATTGACTAATTCGAAACTCAAAAATATTATATATATATATATATATCATAACAAATATTGTATATAAATTTTATTCTACATTTAAAATTAACGAAACAAATATTAAAACTGCTTATAACATTCGTATGTCATATGTATCCGCTCCTATAAACTATAAATTTAATAGTATTTTTGTAAGGTTATAAAAACGTATATTAACTTATCTCGAAAATTATATTTTAGATTTTTTAAAAAACTAAATGACATATTTTTATAATTAAATAGATTCATTAAAGAGAGAGTAGTAACCAATCATTTTAATGATGAATAAGAGTATTTTTAACTTTTTAATTAATATATAAGATGAGTTGAGACAAAATTTATAAATAATTTGTGGTAACATGTAAAAGTGACAAGAAAGAATCTTTTGAAATAGTGCATCGACCGTTGGATAGATACACTAAGGGCATCTCCAATGTAACACCAAAACACCAAAATTTGGTGTAAGTGAAACCCACTCCAACCAAACTCCGTAATTTACACCAATTTTTTTTTTTGTGTTTTGTGAACAGTGTCGCACCAAATTTGGTGAGACACTGTTCACAAAACACCAAAAAAAATATATTATTTTATTATTGTTTTTATTTTAAAAGTATATTATAATTTTTGTTTATCAATTAATTGTACTTTAGTAATATGATTAAATTGTATTTTTTCACATGCTTATCAATTTATTTTTGATAATATAAAATTTTAATTATAATTAATATAGCATATTAATTTGAAAAATATATATTAATAAGAAAATTAATTATAAAAAAATACATAACTTATCAAAGATCAATTAAAACACTCAAAATATAAAATTACATAATTAAAACCAAACACATATAAAAAATGCAGTAAGCTAATTTTAAAGACATAATATTACATAATTAAAACAAAACACACATAAAAATAAAATGCAAAAAACTAATTTTAAAGACATAGTATTTATTAAAACTATTAAAATATAAACAAAATCTTAAATTTAATGATATAATAATAGAGAATATTGTTTTTGGTGTGAAATTTAGTGTTGTGATTAGAGATGAAAAAATAATATGACACCAAAACACCAAATTTGGTGTAAATCCAACACTAAATTTGGTGTTTGGGTTAGAGATGCTCTAACGGAAGATGAATTAGAACACGAATGTAATGGCACCAGTGAAGCTGTTATTATCTTCATGTATACATCTTTAAGATTGAAGTATATATGAGAGTTGATATAAGTAACGGAATATTGTAAGTCCCACTTCGATCAAATAAATTAAAATAAAATATATTATGCAAAACAATGTTCAAATATATCAAATAAAAATAGCACATAAACAATAGACCACAACATAAACCAATAAATCAGAACATAAAACAAGAGCTATAAGTATATCTAATACAAAAAAAATACGAAATGCTACATTAAAAAAGTGCTATAATATATATATACATATATATTACATCATGATTAATAGTATAATAGAATGATCTACAATAACATGTCAAAAAACACTACGTAGTATACCTTTATGATAGCGTTATTAGTGTACTCTTAATTTCCATTTTTTTTTGTAGGGATAAATGGTATAATTATTTAACGATATTTCTTGTTTCAAGCTATTTACATGATTTATAAAAACTCATTTATCTTGATAGTTTTATCTTCAAGTTCTTTTAGATTGTGGTATTTTACAGAGTAAATATATAGAAAGAAAAAAAATTGTAAGACCTACTTGGGTCGAACAAATTGAAAAGAATAAGAAAAAATAGAAAAATATTATAATTGAGGGTATCGACGTATATAATTGGCTACGAAAAAGTAGCTAAGGGACTTGATTGGAGATTCAGTTTCATCAAATGGCTTCTGTTTTCTTGGGAAAATCTCTTCTGGCCGTTTTTTGTTTGTTATGACAACTCTCATAACAGAATTCTAAGTTTTTAGGTGGGAAATATCATTTTCTTCTTAATATATTTGGATAATCTGATTTATATATTATCTTTTTGCATTTTGGGAGGTGAGAATAGGATAGAACAAGAATTAGAGTTAGGCGACAGCTAATCCTCAGGCAGAGAATAGTTCAGAGTTTTTCCGGCAAAAAATACATTAAAATCGTTATAAACTAATACTATAGTATTTTATTAATTAAATTATTAATTTATCGATATGTTATTTCATTCGAAAAACTAATTTAGAACCGAACAAATATATTGATTTATCGAAATACTAATTTATCGAGTAATTATTTATAGAGTTTACATTATATATATAAGATTTTATTTTGTAATTTTAAAATAAGGATTTTCTGCCCAAAAAAAGAACCTCTCCAACTTGCAATTTTTACAAGAAAACCCTCGATTTGATGAAAATAATCAACACCACAATATAAAAAATAACCTGCAATGGAGCCCTTCGTCGTATCAATCCTTTACGACGTTACAAAACTTAAGGGCAAATAAAACGCACCGTTTTGGATTTTTCAAAAACGACAACTCTTTAAGTCTTACAAAATGAAAATCGAATAGGGAAAAATTAGAATTAGGGTTCATCTTCTTCCTTCCACCTTGATCTTCTTCTTCTTCCACTTCGACAATGTTTGAAAATTTCTTCTCCTCTACACTTATAGTAGATCGTCGTGATGAAGACTATGGGATCCCTACTCAATGTTATTGTGGTGGAGAGCAATAATTGAGCCATCTTGGACAAGGACGAATCCGGGAAAGCTATTTTACATATGCCGAAATAGAGACATAAGGCTACTCATTGCTTTAATTTTGGTTGAATTGTGATGAAAAAGTGGTTTAATTTTGGTTGAATTGCGATAAAATGCGTATGTGTAGGGTGGGGAATGTCACAATTGGAAATGGTGGGATGAGGCAATCAAGGAAGAATTAACCAAGTTGAGGCAAGAGATGCATGAGTATCCTAGGTTGGAGAAAATGTGTGAAACACTTCAAATTCATAGAGACACGATTAATCACCTCTCGGACCTCCAAATTTGAAATGATACGGACTTTACTATGCTTAAGTCATTGATTGTAAAGAAAAGCGATGTAATAGCGGTGGGGTTGAAGAATTTGGTTGTTGCGGCTTTTGTTGTGGTAGCAATAATAATCTACTTATTTAAGGGAATTAAGAGAAAGATGTAGAAGACTCTTCTTAGTAGTATTCACTTCATCTTTCAATTTTGAATGTATTTGGAAGGAAGGTTCTTCAAGTAGTTTGATGTATTTTAATGGTCTTGAACTTATATGTTGATAACATGTGTCTGGTCTGGAAATTATATGTCTATGATTTGTTATTGTTTGCGTTGGTTTGACACAAATGTCTTACTTGAATCAGAATGTTGGTTTTCTATTGATGACTTGTACTTACTTGAATCAGAATGATTCTTACCTCATGGTCTATTAAGTGGGCATAATGTTTTTTAAAAGTCAATCATGTTTTATTAGATGAGCATAAAAGAGAGCATAAAGAGTTCTAAATGCCCGATAGTTCAATGCTTTTAAAATGAGTTTTTTTCTAAGCATAAAGCCTTAAAAATTGTAAAATCACAATTTTGCCTTCATTAATTTAATACAACAATAAAAGTCACGTGTATAAACATGTCTAATCTTGTAAATTTATGTCTAAATGATTAAAGCTATACCAATCACATATATCACATTAATATAAAATAGCTCACAACTTTACTACCTTCATGCTTATGCTATGTCCTGTTACATCTCTAGTATAAACTTTACCAATCAAGCCCTAAGAATGATGACACAAATCTGATACAAACTTAATCTGATAGATCCGATAAAAATTCTATTAAGGTTTACTACAAAAACTTATTCCCATACAAACTTAATCTGATTCAAGGTCAAGCAAATAAATCTAATACAAACTGAGCAATCTTATTTATGTTTTCCACGACCACAACCACGTGAAACATCCATCTTCTTGCGTTCTCTACCTCGATACAAACTGTTTGGTAGAATTATGTTATCTCGTGTATCAATCATAAACCTACCAACAGAAATATAGTTGTCACCAGTTAAAGGACTGATAAAGACACTATAACCTTTCTGCAACAATCAACAATCACATATAATTTCAAGACCAAACACCAACAATATGGAATAAACATCAACAGTATGGAACAAACATGAAAAAGAAAAGAAAAATCTCACCCTTGGTGGATACATTGGGCATGTGTCATACATAGGCTCTTGTCTCTAAGGAGCTGGCTGTGAGGAGGAAGCACAATTATACTGACTTTTACGAGGTCTTCCAGAACGTTTCTTTGAGAGTGTGGATGAAAGGCTAGGAAGATCTTCTTTCGGCTGGATGTGTGAGGTAAGTAGAGGATTTGTTGAAGCAGATGCAATTGATATCTTTATTGGTCTACCTGGTGGCTTCTTTGGTGGCTTAGGCATTGGTCCATTCTTACATTTCAGCTTATTGTGTCCTTTTTGTCCACATATGCTACAATGTTGCATTAAATGGTAACAAGAATATCATAAAATAGAAATCCATAGAAATAAAATGTCATAAAAAACAGGAGAATACAATTTTGGTTCCTCTTTCGGGAATCTTCCCTGGCTTTGGTTCACCTTTTTCTCTATTTCTCATCTTGTCTGGAGGTCTTCCACCAGATCTCTTATAAGCAGACAGCAATACTCTAACATTTGTTGTCATCCTCCATAGATTCATTCCATTCACAACTTCCAGTCCTGCCATTGACTCTCGAAGGTTGTTTTCAACAACATCACACTTTGCAAACTCTACCATTGAAGAATAAGCATCAAACATAACAAAATGAACTAATCACACTTTGCAAGTGGAAAAAAAAAACAAAAATCTTACCTTGACCATGGACAAAAAAATAAAATCTTCAAGTCATTAAAAGTATACTGAGAATACGTCTTTAGCTCTTGCATCTTCCTATCAAACTTTTGTGGATAGTAAGAATCTGCAGCAGCCCATAACATGGCTTCATGCTTCTTCTTCTAGTTTGCATAGACATGTCTAGCACAAATCATGTGTTCAGTATAAAGTACCACAATCTCCACTGATGCAATCAAACCTTTTTGATGGTCACTACCTAAAGTGAGTCTATTTCCTAAGTCTAAACCCAAGTCATCAACCCAATTTTGTAGGAACCACAACCAATTCTCTGTATTCTCACAATCAACTATGGCCCAAGCTACATGGAACATCTTATCATTAGGATATATTCCACATGCAACCAGTAGCATCTCTGTCATCCTCCACTTAAGAAATATTCCATTTAGATGAAGAATCTTCCTACAAACACACTTCCACCCGTTTTTAAGAGCAGCAAAACATACATATATAAAATCTATGAAACCTAGATTTTCTTACCTCACATTCAACTGTAGATCCATTATTGCTTCTTTTCAACTCAGCTACATAATCAAACAGCCTTGCAAAAGACTCCTCTTTCTTTTCATCAAACTTTGGAAGACATTTTATTCGTGTCCTCTCACAAATTATCCAAGAAAAATTAATGTTGCTTCTAAGAAACTTCTCTTGCTGAGAAATTAGGATTCAACTTGAATTCTTCTATGTAGAGCTCAACAATGCAGGAATTCGTTAGAATTGACAATTTCCCTTGCCAAGTGAAACTATGTTCTTCCTGGAAAAACATGATCACCACTTTACTGCCTCTACTATTGATGGATGCAGAAATCCTCCAAAGACATGTTTTCAGAGCAAATTGCGATTATTCTCTTTCTATTTGACTTCTCATATTTGATGTCTCTCCTATTCTTCACAACATATCTATTCACTGCTATTTTGAAGGAGTCAATAGTATTGTACTCATCACCAAGACAAAACCTCCTACATTTTCTCTCATCAACCTCTAGATGTGGATTTTCATCATTACCACTACTACTATGAAGCAGGTCTTCAAAATGATCCAAGTCATTATCACCAACATCATTCGAAATAGAGCCACTATCATCTTCAACACCATCAATCAATATATCTACCTCGATGTCATCTTCTGACATGTACCCAATGTGTCTACCTATGTATGGATCATCTACACGAACAACATATAATGTTAACACACTTGATCCGATTTTACGTAATCAACAACTCTCTTTATGACATCATCGTTATCAATGTCTTCTTTCTTGTCAGGCGATTCTGGTGAAAACCAAGAAAATTTCTTCATATTGTCTTCATACCCGAGGTGTTCCACAGGAAGCATCTTTACCGAACTCCTGCTAAAGGTCTCAGCTAATATGAGACCCACTTTGCGTGGCTCTCCTCCAAGATATTGGTCACCAATCGACCAATATCTGCCAGCATGCAAAAATAAATCGAAACTACATATAAGTTAGAACATCATCGTAATGATCAAGGATATGTAATGGTTGTGTTTTGTTTTATAATATGTTCTTAAACACAATTCGAAAATAAAACTAGAGTTTTTTCTAGATCATTGAATCTCTCGATCGAATTGGTATCTAGGAGGTCAATGGTTTGATTTGATAGACAATTTATATTGGTTAAATGAATGGATACCCATAGTACACTATATTTATAATAAAATAATGTATCAATTTTAAATCATATAATTCAATTTAATCTACGTCAATTTTAAAATAATGTATCAATTTTAAATAATGGATTATATTTTATAAATAAAATCTACATCATTCATAAGTTTAGACATATGATATTACATTTTCAATATAATGTTTTATAATTAAGGAAAGAATGTGTATAGATTTTTTTTAGCTATGGTAAGTTTAATAGTACTTATCTATATTTGAATTTGGTTTTATCAAGAATATAAAGTTTCTAACTAAAACTGTTTTGTAAATAGAATCGTAGAAGTAAATAGAAAAACATGGGTTTGAGACTTAGGCAACAACGATTGTCTATTAATATATAGAGGATAACACATCAGTCATATACTAGAATAAACCACCAACTAAAATCTTATTTGTATGTCGGACTAACAATATAGCCAAAAAATTGTTAACCAAAATAACTGAATTAGATAAAGATTATATCTGTGACCCAAAAATAAAAAGATTTAACATTATATCAAATTAATATCCTGTTTTTTAAATTAATCATGTTTTTTTTTAATCATATCTTTAACACATTGATTGTATATGGTTTATCCACTTTTTAAAATTATAAAAACGTAAAAATTTGATAATTATATAAATGGTTAAAAAAAAAACTGAAATCACGTTTTTAAAATGTAAAAACTGATACTATTCATCAATCAATCGTAACTTGTTATTATAGTTGACTGGTCTAATAAATAATCTTAAATTTGTATACTGATGAAAAAAAGATATTTTGCAAATAATTATTCTTGAATTGACAAAATAATATGGGTAAAGATTTTTTTTTTCTTTAATATTTCTTTGCACGTTATTCTTGGAGTACAAGAGATTTCATTCGACCATACTCATTTGTCTTTATCTTAAAATATCTTATCTCTGTAATTTTGTTATACATATTTAACTCTTTTCTATCCTCGTTTTTGTATCGTATTTTCTATTTTTCTATTTTGGGTTGAGCTAGCTAGCAACCCTTCGATAGATTGAAAAACTACAATTTATCAGCTCTTGCACAAAATATAAGATTTTGCCATTACAATATATGGGAGATCCTTACATTTTGTTTGGTGTGTAACATTTTAATTTAGATTTTATAATAGATAGTAGTTTAGAGATAAATATATATTATGTCTGACCTGCAAATTTGGGTGGAAATTCTAATATTTTATATTTTTTACTTTCAGTATGCGATTTTCATGTGTGGCTTTGTAAGCCATGCATAGATGATTCCACTGCAATAATAAGTTGTCAAAATAGAACGCGGCTATTACAAATATGTTTGTAATATATGGTGGATATAAATAAATATATATATATATATATGTAATAAGTAAAAAAAATTATAAGCGTATCTTACAAATTTTATAATAATGATATTTCATAAGTAACATGTGAAAATGGATAATTCGACTTAATCTAACTCGTTACTTAATAGCAGAGCTGTCAAAATGGGTGGGCTATCCATGGTCTGCTCATGTCCAACACATTATGGATTAGTCATGGACAACCTCATACACTGAACGGGTTTAGATGGACATAGTCTTTAGTGGACATAAACAAAATGAGTTGGACAATATGGACAATTGTCGGCCCATAACACTTAAAAAGTTAGGTAAAATCGATTTGGAAGAAAACTTTCAATTTAAAGAAAAAAAAATCAAAGATAAGGTTTTGTGTCCGAGAGAGAAATGGTCGACCATTGGACAAGCCATTGGACATGATCGTTAATGGGCATGATCGTTAATGGACATAGTCAGTATTAGTCCGTAATCAAAATGTTCAATATTGAACCAGTCCAAAATGGACTTGGACAACTTATTTGACAGCCCTACCTAATAACCGTTTGTTAAATGGGTAATGAGTCAATCCAAATCATTAAGCAAATAAGTTAGGTCAAATTATGACTTATTATATTTAATAGATTAACTATTCAAATGGATAATCCAATAATCCATTAAATTTAATGGGTTAAATTTTAAACTATCATCATCACCATACAATCTTTATCATCATCGTACCGAAATTTTTCTGCCAAAAATGAGATTTCACAATTGTTTCTAAAAAAACACGGTTTCACAATTTTTCCGCCAAAAACGTGAGTACGCAATTTTCTTGCCAAAACGTGATTTCGTAGGTTTTTCGCTAACACTACGATTCCAAAAATTTTCAACCAAATGGGTCCGCAATTTTTCCAGCAAAAACAAGATTACATTTTCCTGCCAAAAATACGGTCCAAAATTTTCACACTAAATACAAGATTCCATAATTTTCCTGTCAAAAATGTGATTCCGCAATTTTCCTCCCAAAAACGGGATTTTGAAATTTTTCCGCAAAAACTGCAGATTCACAATTTTCCGCCAACAAGTGATTCTGTAATTTTTAAGCCAAAAATGAGATTTCGTAATTTTCTGCCAAAATCCGCAATTTTCCCACCAAAAACAAGATTCCGTAGTTTTCCCGTTAAAAACGTGATTCCGCAATTTTTCTTAGAGTTACTCGTTTTTGTGTCAAAATTTGTTTTATTGAGTCAAAATTGTCCTGGAGATTATGATCTTGTTTTTGAACTTACTGTGCTGACTTTACTTCTGAGTGTTCATTGTTACAGAACCAGTTTTCAGATCGACTAATGAAAAATCCAAAGGCTGACCAGTTAACTAGAAAACACACATGTTTCCAGTGGATTTCATCGAAACTTGAGCATGATTTTTGCACTTCATCGATGTGGTTAGTGTCTCTAGAGCTTGATTCCTCACTTATATCTGACAAAAGAGACCCATGTGTTTAAAGTAATGGTATCTCTCTCCCCTGTTATAAGTTTACAAAAGAGCATAAAATATGAGATGATTTTCTTCTGAGTAGAGGGCTAGGAAAATTTCCAGCGATCCCATTATTCTACTTGTGAAGGAATGATCACACAAAGGTTGGAAGCGAGGTTAGGAAAATTTCCCGTGATACCACTATTCGCCTACACCTTTGATACACAGAGAGGAAAGAACCGGGGATTCGGTGGCAAACACCATCAATACTCAGCGTAAATCAACAGACACTTATATGTGTATATGCAATAGGAGCTTAAAAAGAAAAAAAGAGAAAGAACATGATAAAAATAAGTCTGGGGGAGAGAACAAATACCAAAAAGAGTGAAAATATTTGGGTATTTCTTTTGTCATGATATTGTTTGGTAAAGAATCTGGAAAGTTCTTGGATATTTGAATTACAGCGATGAAACAGACGATGATAGTATTTTATGGATGAAAGCTGTGATACCTATGTGTGGGTTCTGGAAAGCTGGCGAAAGTCTACGGAGAAGTACATGGTGGTTAGATCTGGACCTGGTGAAGTGATGAGAAGACATTAGGAAAAAGAGTCATTGCAGTGTTTCAGGAACAGGTGAGTCTCCACGTTTTCAAAACCTCTTTCTCCGGTTTGGTTTTCTGTTTGCTTGAGGGCAAGCAAAGGTTAAGTCTGGGGGAGTTGATATATCATGGTTTTTACCCGTTTTAGACCATGATAAAGTCCTTTTTTATCGAGTCTTTCTATTCTTTTGAAGTCTTTATAGAGTCTTTTCAGGATTTAGAGTAACGTGTGGACATATTTGGAGATATTGAAAGCATTCTTGAGCTTTTTGGAGCAAAACAGAGATCGTGTAGCTAAGACGTCAGAAGTTATTTGGTATTCGTTGGAAGACTTTCCACCGATGAGATTAAGCTTAAATTGGACACAAGATAGATCAATGATATAGCTTTCATATTGGAAGTGGTTTGAGGCCATTCCAACGGTGCGATACAAAAGTTTATTCCAGTTTTTTGTGAAGACAGTCCAGTCTGGCAAATACAGAAATGTCCTGGTAATCAGAGCCGATTACAGCTGGTATCAGATCGATACCCAAGATACTGCAGGAAAGGATAAACTGCGACTTTCTACGACTTAAGAGAATGCTGCTTTTTGGACACAAGAGAGATTTATTATTTTACAAAAAAGCCCAGAACGTGTTTTAGACTTATAAATAAGGGTTTTCAGCCACCTGTTTATGGCTACGCTTTATTCTAGACATATATTTTCACTTTGGTTCTTTAGGGAGACAAGTCTGAAACTTCTGTTCGGGGAGAGAAGATTTCGAACCCTTTTGTTATATTTCTTACTTTGATGATCTATTCAATCATGTTGTTATGCTTCATTCTGCATGTCTGAGTATATCCCCTTTTAAGAATTTCTCATAAAGGATTTCATGGTTTGTTAGAGTTAAGAATTACATCTAGTGAGGTTACAAATCAAATGGAAATTCTTCACCCATAGGTTGTCCTCAAGAGCTAGTTCTAGGTTGAACGAATTGGAATCTAGATTTTAGGATTGTTGATTAGTCCCACGAAAGTGAGATTGATAACCTGACAGAAACTAGGGTGAAGCAAAATAATTATCTGCAAAGAAATTTGGTTTAATTAATTTTGTGAAACATTAGTAGAAATATCAAAACTTGGACATTAAAGCTGTTTAAATCTTTAGGATTTGCAAAGAAATTTTGGAATTCTAGGATTTAAGACTTTAGAATAGTTTCTGCAACAGAAAGTTGGTTAATTATATCTTAGTGATTTGAGTTTCGAGAACAGTGTCTTAACCTGAACCCTGTTGATTGATTTGTCTGCATTCTCACAATTGGCACAAATGAGTATCTTTTGGGAACTCCCATATTGAAAGATCACCTATTACGGCACAACCCTTGATGTGATGCACATCGAGAAAATTTTTTTCGATAACATCATGAAACATTTTGAATGTGCAAGAACGAGAAAGAGTAAAGACAACTTCAAATCAAGGTTGGACTGGCCGAAATCTGCTCAAGAAGCGGTTAACATAATACAAGAGATGGTAAATTACTCGATTCCGATCTTTCGATTGTTCTGGGGATGGAGAAACATACGTTGTTTTAAGCAACGGATCACAGCCTTCGTACAACATGGCTCAGGACTTGCTTGATCGAAGAATATGTTATGGCAAATTTCTATATGTAGCCACGCCTTCTCTTTCTCTGTGCACTCATTCTTCACAACGCTGCCACTACTGTTATCAAATATGAATATCTGTTATCATCATGTACAAATCAAGTTATATGCAAGAATCATTATTATGGATGAATCTCTAAAGAATAAAAAACTAAATAACAAGAAAAAAAGTTAAAATAATAAAAAAATAATAAAAAAATAAAAAAAAAAAAATATAAAAAAATAAAAAAAAAAGTAGTAAGAAAAATTAAAAAAAAAAGTTATAAAAATTCAAAGAATAAAAAGTATAAAATAAAATAATAAAGGTAAAAAAAAAAAAAAAAAATAAAAAAAATATAAGAAAAAAAAAAAGTAAGTAAATAAATAATAAAAAAAAAAATAGTAAAAAAGAAGTACCAAACAACAAAAAAAGAAAATCCGCTCTCATAATATAGCGTAACTATGCCTAAGTTAACACGAAAATACCATCAAAAAATACCAAAACGGGTATACCACCCCGGACTGCGTATAAATGTTAAATAGAATAAAATAAAACAACCAATTATCATACACAGCAAACTGAATTATAAAAAAAAAAAAAAAGTTATAAAGACCAAGTTTCCACCATTAAACACAACAAATTACTCTTAAAAAAATTATTAATAAAAACACTCACAAAAAAAAAAAAATAGCATCTTAAAAGAGAATAAAATCACTACGTTCTAGACTCTCTTCAAAAAAAGCAACCAAACAAAATAATAAAATAAACTCCAACAATATATATAACAAATAAAAAAAATACCAATTACATGCTACTCATAAAAGTACAAAAAAAAAAAAAAAAGAAAACAATAAAAAAAAACACAAAATATCACATAATAACAAGAAACAAAATTAAAAAAATAACTCCAAAAAAACAGAACCGAGATATATCATTAAAGTGGTATAAACAACAAAAAAAAATAAAAAAAAAAAAACCAAAACAACAGTCACTAGACATGAAAATGTTGCAGATCTACAAAATAACCTAAAAAACAGAGCCAGATGACAACCTTATAATTGAAAGAAAACTTTCACAAAAGTTAGTGATTAATGATCACATTATTGCATATAAAAAAAAAAAACAACAAAAAAAAAGAATAAAAAAAAAAAAAATACTTTCCCTATAGTGGGGATTGGATACAGAAGTGAATGTTATCCGGGAATGGTATAATGGTATTCACAAGATAATTCCTCCAAGAATTGTTTTTAGAAACAAGATGCAAAAAAAAATTGCCCCTGTTAAGTGGTATGAAAGAGCCCACGATATGCCAATGTTATTATCATGGCACGACAATATATACCTACTTTCATTGGGCTCGAGCATACTTACCAGCACTATGAACGACACCAGATACACAACAGGCAATTGCCTAAGGTACAATATCTAATTAAATTACATTAATAATATATTGAATAAGTTTTTGTCATTTTATTAAAATTATTTAAGTGCGTAGTGATTATAATAAACTATGAATGATGGTAAGTGCATTGGAGGCATTTTAATCCAGGTCTATGCAAAACAGCCGATACTCACTTCACAGACGAAGGGCAATTGTGCAATTACGCAAAATAAATATAACTTACAGATTGTAGGTTGCTTAAATAAATCCTGTAATTTGGAAGAAGAAAATAAATTTTTACCATCTTATTTATCTTGAGATGATAGATAGGAAACCACATAATTTCTAAATACCACCTAACCAACAATGAAAAGCAGCCCTTGGATGGAACTGTGCAATAATTTGATGGTAAAAGTTGGTAACCTCGTTCAGAAATATCACACAAATATGGAGCGATTCCATGGGACGATACTAAAAAGGAAAAGAAGCACCAAAAAAATCATTAGACAAAGTGAAAGATCGTCGTACTGGCATCTAAGAAAAAGCATAGAAAGCAGAAGTATTTGACTTTGAAGAAACCTCAGTTCATTTTCACCGATCATTATTAATTATATGCCACAACTCCCGTTCGAAAGAAAAAACTAAAAAAGGCTCACCGTCCAGACCGAATATTGACGATGGACGGGGTTTGCAGACCCCCTAAATATATAACGTTAAGAGGAATCCCAGCATAATCTTTCACAACGCACAAATAGGCGAGTCTTGGTTGGAGAGGTTTAAGGAAGATTTGGTGGGAAAGACCCACAAAAATTTTTTATCGTGGGCGCACAATTAATATATTGGCGAAAATTGTGAGGGAGTGCAAACGCCGTTTGAAAGAGAGTAATAAATCTAAATACTTATTAATCACATTTTTTAATGTTTCGTTATAACTAACCAAATTATTTAATATATATATTAACATATTATGAAGTATCACAAGAAGTATAATTATGTTTGTACAGCTTGAAATTCGAAAACAGGACAGAAATGACGTATATAAGCTTGTCCTTACGCGTTTTAAACCAGAAAAAGAATTATGCAGAAGTCCCAGAAACTTAATTTTTGGGCTGGATGAAGTATAAAGACATTAATGTATAGTAAAGGATAAAGATATTATAAACATATTTGATAATATTCCACATTAATTTAAATAATAATAAATTCGTATAAATATAAAAAATTATATGTAATATTATTAATAAAAGGGTGGATAAGAATGGATCTGCCAAACACAGCCCTATGCCATCTAATGCGTATGCATGAGAATGTTCACGAACCAATTGCGAAGATCAAAACTGCCCCAATGTACTTCACTCGTGGATACACTTTTCATACGTATGATTATGGCTCCAATAAGTCAACCGCAAATTATGGAATCCACGTGCCAGGTGATCTAAACTTATACGGCGTCTTGCAAGAAATTATGGAAGTCTCATATCCTGGAATTATTGGGTTGAAATGCATTTTATTCAAATGTCATTGGTACGATCCAATGGTCGGTCGAGGCGTCCGCACAAACACATTAGGGGTAACCGATGTCAATGCAAACAAAAAAATTTCTAACTTCGAACCTTTTATCCTAGCATGTCAAGTGATGTGCTCAAATCTAATACCCTAAAGTATCTACGCAGACGCTGTAGTATTCTAGGGGTCAATCCACAAGGACTCAAGATAACACTCAATAGATTCTAGAATATGAATTAAGCTAAGCCAAATAGATGAAATTAAGAATAGCAAAACAATTAAAAGAGGTAGTAATTCAGTGGAGGGAAACGCTAGGCTTAGGGAAACTTGCAGGCAAATCAGAATTATCAAATCAAATCAATTGTCAAGAATAAATTAAGCTCCGCTCTCAAACTTGAAATCAAATAAAGTAAACCAACTGTCGTTGCGAAAACTATCTATGCCTAAACCTAGAATTCCAAATTTCTTTGCAAATTCTATGGATTTAAACAAGCATTAACGATCAAGTTCAATTGTTCACAAAATCCCTAAACCAAATTTCTTTGTGAATAGGGCTTTTGCTCACCAAACACTAGATCAGGCAATCAATCACACTTTCATGCTAATCAAATAACCTAAAATCAGATTCTAGTTCGCGAGGCTAGAATAAGCATTAATCTCAAGTCTAGGTGAAAGGCTCTATAGATTAATCCCTAACAATTAATTCAGATCTAATAATCCATCAAATACCTTTAAGCAACCCTAATCCTAACAAAGAATCTACTCAGACATGGTGAATGAAGCAAACATCATGAATAAAATAGATTGCATAGAATAAATCAAGAGTAAACAAGGGTTCAGAATTGTCTCCCACAAAAACCCGGAACCGATCTCTCTCAAAGTATCTAGATTAATAATCAAAACTAGTCTACCCTCTAAAAGTGGCTGAAAACCCTAAATATAATGCTAAAACACGTTTTGGACTTAATTGTAAATAATAGAATCTTCTGGGCCAAGTTGCAGACTCTTCAGACTTGTAAAATCACGTGTTTTCCTTTTCTGCAGTCAGTATCGATCGATACCAGGACTCTGTGCTCGCCAGACTAGACTGTCTTCACGAAAACTGGCATAACTTTTGATCGCACCGTTAGAATGGCCTCAAACCACTTCCAAATGAAAGCTCCATCCAACGGTGGGAAGTTATTCAACGAATGCCAAAAACAAACTCCATAATGCTCCAACATCTCCAATTATGCTCCAAACGTGCCAAAACCTGAAAAGACTCAAAAAGACTACAAAAACACTACAAAAACACTAGAAAGACTCTGAAAACAAGACATATATCATGGCTAAAAACGGGTAAAAACCATGATATATCATCAAGCAGAACAAGTGTGTTATATTCCTTACCCTCGGAAAAGGCAAATGTGGGAGACGTGGTTATCAGTGATAAAAGTGAATCCGAGAGGTCGTATAGTTGGGGAAGTTGATGATGTGGCTATGCAACATGAAACATCACCAGAAGTCTTTGTAGCAATCGAATCAACCGAGAATATCTTACATATTGATCTAGAAACCAGAGAAGAGGAAGACATAATAGTTGATGAGACGAAGGAAGATGAAGAATCTGACGAGTTCGAGGAGACTGATGAAGAAGAAGGCACTGATCATAGTGAACACTCCAATGAATCGGAAAAAGAATCTGATTAATTTTTTCAAGTTTTTAAGCAATTTCGATTTTAAATAAAGTTTTTTACTGATCTTAGTGAACACTCCAATGAATCGGAAAAAGAATCTGATTAATTTTTTCATGTTTTTAAGCAATTTTGATTTTAAATAAAGGTTTTTTTAAATCAAATTTTACCAAATTTGCGAGGGATTTGCGATGAACTAGCGTAAATCGTCGCAATTCCCTCACAAATTTGCGAGGGAACTGCGAGGGATGCGTCTAATTCCACGCAAATTCCTCACAAATTTGCGAGGGAACTGCGATGGAAGCGCCTAATTCTACGCAAATTTCTCTCAATTTGCTAGGGAATTGCTTGGAATTAATTTGAAATTTATTTAAAAATAGCTTTGTGGTCTAAGATGTATTGAAGATTTTATCCCGAGAGATTACAATGTACAAGGCACAAAGCCCTTCTACCACCTGACATTTCTATCATGTAAGAAAAGAAGTCAAACTTACAAAAAATGAAGTCACATGTTGATAACTCAAACCAAAAAGAGACCAAACTAACTAGGGGAAATCCTCATCTCACTAACAAAGATGTTATTAAGCCAAAACAGGTGTCCCATTCGAACATAAGAATGACATCGATTCGTCTTAGTGACACTTTCTCCGATGAGATACGGATCTCTATTAGTTGCTCTGACTTCCAACTCCACTCTCCACGAGGCAAAGGGAGCTAAAGCATTACTCATATCTGATAATTGAGACTTGTAAGAAGGCCAAGCACTCGGTCTATTCACATCTTAGACCAGAAAGCTATTACATCTCAGACCCAAATAAAATCTCCATTACATCTAAGACCAGAAAGCTATTTTTTTAATCAAATTTTACCAAATTTGCGACGGAGTTGCTAGGGAACCGTCTTGTTCAACGCAATTCCGTCGCAATAGTGCGAGAGACTTGCGAGGAAACACGTAATGGTAGACGCAATTCCCTCGCAATATAATTCCCTCGCAAGTCCGTCGCAGTTTTGCGAGGGAATTGCGTCTTCAGTCCTTAAATTGGTTTAACCGCCAAACCAAAAAATTTAGAATTTTTTTTAATCTTTTGAAATATTTCGGTTTGCGATGGAATTGCGATGTCAGGTAAGTTTCCTCGCAAATCCATCGTAAATTGGTAATCCGAAACCCTAATTTACGAGTGATTTGCGACGGAATTGTGATGGATCGTAAATCCAGAATAAAGTCGCGACCTTCTTCTTCCTTTTCTTTTTCTTCTATTTCTTCTTCGCCGCCGATCGCTTCTCCTCCTCTCCAGCCGAATGAACCGCCGCTCTCCTTCTCCTCCTCTCCAGCCGACTGAACCGCCATCTTCTCTCCTTCTCCAGCCGACCACCGATCTGCAATTACATAAAGGTAACAATTTTTAGATTTTTACCTTTTCTGATTTTGTTAGATTAGTGTTAGATTATGGGTTGTTGTGTTAGATTTAGATTAGTTTTGTTAGATTTAGGTTTGTTAGATATAAATTTGTTAGTTTTTAGATTAGTTTTGTTAGATTTAGGTTAGGTTTTAGATTTGTTAGATTTAGATTTGCTAGATTTGTTAGTTTTAGATTTAGATTTGTAAGTTTTTAGATTTAGATTTGTTAGATTTGTTAGTTTTAGATTTAGATTTGTAAGATTTAGATTTGTTAGATTTAAATTTGTTTGTTTTAAGAATTAGGTTTTGTAGAATTTAGAAATTTATTAGATTTTAGGTTAAATTAATTTTATAATTAATTTTTTAGATTAGTTTTGTTAGATTTAGGTTAGGTTTTGTAATTTAGTTAGTTTTGTTTTTAGAATTAGGTTTTGTTAGTTTTAGATTGAGATTTGTTAGATTTAAATTTGTTTGTTTTAAGAATTAGGTTTTGTAGAATTTAGAAATTTATTAGATTTTAGGTTAAATTAATTTTATAATTAATTTTTTAGATTAGTTTTGTTAGATTTAGGTTAGGTTTTGTAATTTAAATTAAATTAGTTAGTTTTCATTTGTTAATTTTCTTTTTAGAATTTATAAAATTTTTAGTTTTTAGGTTTTATAATTTTTGGTTTTGTGAAATTTGTAATTTTAATCAATTCTCGAATTTTTAGTTTTTAGGTTTTGTAATTTTATAATTCATTTAGTAATTGATTTTTAAAATTTATAAATTTTAATATGATATCGTTGTAATTATTTTACTAATTTTTTAAATTTTGTTTTTCAGATGTCTGGAGTTAATAACGAGTACACTCGTTATCTCTCGACGAGTGGCACGCCTCGGAGGAGTGGCACGCCTGTTCCAGAAACTCATCGGACGAGTTTCACTTCTCAGACGGGACAGGACGACAACCCCGGGAATCACTACTATTCACCGCCTCCACCCGCATTCTCAGATCCCCCACCGGTCGCACACCATGATAACGACAATGATGATCTTGTCGTTAAGGCACACCATTTTAATTTAATATTAAGTTTTTAATACAAATAAAGTCATATTATTTGTTTTTTATTATTTTACATTTCAGGTTTGATCATGACGGATGCGTGGCCGCTTCGGTCCAATCGATCTTTGAAAAAGATTTCAAAGAGCCTCATGCCAATTGGAGGCAAACACCGGACCATGTCATTAAACGGTGGTTTCAAACTTTTGCTGTAAGTTTTTTAATATTTAAAATTAATTAATTTATAATTTATATCACTTATTGTTTGAATTTTTCATGATAATTTTTTTTTGTAGCAAACCTATCATTGGAAGTACAGTATTACGAGCAAGGTCCGAAAGGAGTTTGAGGCGAAGTTGAAGGAACGCATGGCCGACCAGGTGGGACGGTGGAAGAAGAAGTGGAAGAAAGAAGGCGACCAAGCGATGCCTAGGTGGTTTGATCCAACTGTCTGGGCAGGCCTTGTGGCGTATTGCCAGGATCCGGCGAGCGAGATCAAGAGTGCTAACAGTCGGGCGGCTCGGTACGCTGATCCTGATGGGGACGGGTATCCCAAGCATCGGTCTGGACAACTTTCCTACATTGCCCGCGCACAGAAAATCGTAAGTTTTTCATTTATTTTAATTAATTAAATTCTAATTATTAATTAAATTTTATTGTGATAATTATTAAAAAAACAAATCAGGCAAAGGAGCGCGGAGGAGATTCGATTCCGGATTTGCTAGCTGTCCTAGAGGAGACAAAGAGGCGACCAGATGGGAGTTTTGTCGACAAGAAGTCTGAGAGGATCTACAATGACGTCACTTCCAAGATGCAGGAGTTGACTCAGCATTCTGAGGGCGATGAGAGCACATCTACCCCTTTGACTCCCGCCGTGAAGAACAAGATCTTTACCGAAGTATGAATATTGATGTTCTATATCTATTTTTTACAGTAATTTCAACTAATTAAACGTATTCTTAATTTTCAGGTCGCTCCCCGTAAAAAAGGGAGAATTTACGGAGTCGGTTCTCTGCAATCGCAGATCGACTCGTGTACTTCTTCTTCCTCGAGAGCAGCAGAAGCAGAGTCAGCCGCCTACCTCCAGGGCATCATTGAATCGCAGGCCCAGCTGACGTGACTTTGTCTGAGAAGATCTCGAGGTTCGATCAAATGTTCAGCTATTTGGCCACGAAGGATCCGGTTCAAGCACAGATGTTTCAGGACCCTGGAGACACATCTACCAGTAGGACCGAGACCGGGACCGAGACCGGGACCGGAACTGGATCCGGTCCATCGGTTCAATTTTAGTTTCCCTTATGTACGATACAATTTAGTTTCTTTTAATGTTTGAACAAATTATTTTTATAAAATTTTAATTTTGAAAAAAAAATTTTAATTATAATTTATGAATTTTTAATTATTAATTATTATAAATCTGATGCCGCCGCAATTCCCTCGCAAATTGCGAGGGAAATAAGAACCATACCCACGCAATTCCGTCGCAAATTGCGAGGGAACTGCGACCCCGCTAAGAACTATATCCACGCAATTCCGTCGCAATGTTTCCTCGCAAATCCGAAGCAAGATTTGCGACGCGTTTGCGGGGAAGATTAGTACCACATTTTGCTTCGATTTTGCGATGAATTTTTTTGCGATAAACATAGCGTTCACGCACTTCCGTCGCAATTTTGCGACGATATTACGGGGTTATTTTTGCGACGATATAGCAACAACGTTTTTCTCTCGCAAATTTGCGAGAAATTTGCGACGAAAATTGATTTGTGAGACGGGATTTACAACGGAATGGTGTGTCTCGCAAGTCCATCGCGAATGGCCATTTGCGACGGAATTGCAAGGTATTCTTCCATCACAAAAGGCCTGTTTTCTTGTAGTGATTTGACACATTATTTTAACCTATTACAATTTATGAATCGGATTGGGTTGACCCATTAGTTTTGATCCATTACGTCACCCCTACTTATAAGTTTTGATTATGCATATTTTACAAGTTTTATTAATGACACATTTCAGTATTATGAACAATTTCCTAAACATAGTAGTTGTCGACGCAATCCATTGTTATGGATATCCAAACCAAAACCCGACTAAACTAAAGGTTCTTAACGTATAGATCATGACACAACATAAATTATCTCTCCAAAAAAAGCTTAAAATTTAGGGCATAGTATAATTACATTTTTGTGCTAACACAATCCACCACACCTTTGGTAATCTTTACATTTTTGTTACTGAAATTAAGTGAAGTATTTTCTTTTATGTCTCTCCTTGAATGTTTTAACACAACACTTATAATAAGTAATAACAGATAAAACAAATTGAGTGGTGGAGACATTATGAACTTGATTGCAATCTTAGTGATGTAAAAAAGGAATTTCGTTTGACCAATATAATTGACATATTTTGTGTTTATATAGATGTTTGTATTGTACTAGGACTTGCCCAAGCCTATACACCAAGGTCCCATACCAAAGCCTAAGCCCCATGCTCGAGCATGTCAATCTTTATTACATGTAACTTAGTTTGAAAAAATATATAATATCTGTTTTTGATAAACAAATTACAAAATTAGGGTTTTGAATATTAGAGTTTTTTTTGTTACAATATGATATCATATAGATTGTGATGTTTTGGTTTTAAATAAAATGGTACGCACATAGATATGCTTAAAACAATTGATTAGATTATATATATCAATAAAGTGCCTTTATCTTTTTATACAACTCATCATAAAAAACACCGTAGTAAAGAATGATGGAACTAGAACTGTTAAAAAATGTGTCCTACTAGAAGTGATTTTTAGTACCACAATATGAATGAAAAAACACGAAAAATATTTTGTAGTTATTTACAGAATTAAGACCGACGAGTAAGATATAACTTGCACAATAAGAAAAAAAAAATATGTGGTCTGCGCTGGTTATGTTACGTTTGAGATAATAGAGTTCCTTTAACCAAGTTTTTTGGATGCTCTTATGATAATAACAGCCACTTTGTAGTTTGATCAAGTTTTGCAACTAATACTATTCTCTTTGAAATACATCTACCTTTTCTATGGTAAACCAAAAATGCAAAATCTGATCATCTAATTTTAATCAGCATACTAGTTGAAATATCTAATAAATTACTTGCAGCCACGTTTATATATTTAAGAGGGTTCTTTTGATATTTTAAGGCAACCCTTATATACATTACAAAAACGACTGATCGAACAACACAAACACTTGAGCTAGATAGAGTTTTTGCATGATTATATAACATAAAGCCTTTTAAGAAACTAGGCGTAAGCTAATCGGTTACAGTGGAATCACCATTAAAATATGAAAAACGGTATTTGAATCATCATCATCATCAATATTATAATTTTTATGGTTAAAGGAATAAGATCCTTTTTATTGATTTTATCAACAACATACAATATGTAAATACACATTAGGGTGATAATGTAATGACAATATTAACAAAACCACAAGACTAAAAATTTCGGCCATTCAAATACATTTTCTGCCACTTAGTTTGATCAAAATGTCATTCAACACTTGCGTAAAGCTAGTAACAATGTGAAAACGAGGCTTAAATTGGATTGGATTGGATAGAGTAAACGACGATAATGTTTGGTTTGGGCCAAGTTGTTAATAGTGGAAGATATAGGGATGACCCAATTTAGGTTATGACTTCTTAAAAGGTGCAAATCTTTAGATTGGTCCAATTTATTGATATTACCCATCTTAAGAAATATACTTACTTTACAAAGAGAATATAATGTTGACTTTGAAACAATAGTATAAACTATAAACGTATAATATACAGTAAAACCTCCATAAATTAATACTGCATAAATTAATAAATATTATAAATTAATAAATTTTTCCGGTTTCTGAGTTGGGTTAGTGTAAAATTTAACACAATTCGATAAGATAATATTTTTTTTGAAATTTCTGTGTAAATATATGGTCCCAACAATAGGATAACTTAATAATTATGAATCTTATGCGTACATACCTAAGACAATTTTGTAAAATATAAATATATTATTGTTTGTTTATTCTTAAAATTAGAATCTCGTTGGAGCTCATCTTTAATCTTTTTTATTTCATCTAAAACTTCTGGTGTGTACTCACATAATTCTTTGCGCATTTAATCTGTCATAGTTATTGTAACATCTTTTAGATGAAGAGCAGTTGCTAAATTTGGTGTGAAAAAAGAAGATGAAATGACGTGAATAATGTTTAATGGAATACCAAAAAAGGTTATTAAAGAAAAAAATTATCATAGAAGACAAAAAATAAGTAAAAACTAAGAAATATGGAATATTAACAAAAAACTTTTTTTTGGCAACAACATTATATTAAAAGGAGTGACTCAAACAAGCCAATCCTAAGGAACATTTTTACAAATGATATATAGCGCGGGAAAACACGAACATTTCGTGTCAGTTTGTCCGTGTTTTCATTATATTTGCGAGAAATTAAAGTAATCGAGAAAGAAGAAAAAATTTGTTATCATATTCGATTTCGTCCAAATAAATATCGAAGATTGGCCATTTAGTCGAAGAAGACACCATCTTCACCAAGTTCGAACCGTCTGCCATGAATTTGACATTACTCCTAGGGTCTTTGAGCATACTCTTCATCGTCCAAACTAATGCTTCAACTTTAGTATGTAAGGCCGAAAGACTTCGTCGAAGGTTGGCCAGTCTCATAGTTGGCGGTGCACCGTTAGGATGTATTCAATGTCATCCTATGTCAGAGAAATCGTCGCTTCCTTTTCAAGAACAATCAATGAAACATTGGTGTTCATAAATATTAACCACACGTGGAATCGGAAATACAGGTCCCTGACATTCTGATTCATTCTACCTTTGAGCTGCCAACCAAACTTGAGATTCCTTCTCTGCTACCTCTACAACTTCACGTGGGTCTTCATTCACGTTTTCATATACTTTGTCATTTTGGGCTTTCTAAATATACCAAACTAACCAGGGGAAGGTAGTGCTACCCATCGTCGATGGTATTCGCCAAAATAAATGATCTATATTTGTAAGACTAAACCCGATGGAAAATGTCTTGGTACCGTAGGGATATTTGATAGAACCCACGTCACTGTTTTCTCCGGGGCCCCGCATATTGGACAAACAGGGTCACAACTCATCCCCGTTTTCGTAGATTGGTGGTAACAGATACATACCTTGAAATTATTTGCCATAAGAAATGCCATAACTTTGGAAAACATGGTAGTTTCCAACAATAAGCTTGGAAAAGCCTAATATTCGGACACTGACCATCCACCATCGTCCTTTCTGAAGCTCGACATAGTTATTCGACATGATATTCTGATTTAACTGTATACTTGCCGGATTTTGTAAAATGCCACCCTAGAATATTCGGTATGAGTGCCGATCTAACTGATATCGCACACACCAAAAGGATATCAACCGGATTAATCACATCCTTAAATTTATTTATATTCCAAACATTTTTTTGAAAATCCAATAAAGCATTTACCAGGAGATTTGGCTCATCAACATAAAATATTAGCAAACTATATATATAATATTAACAATACAACATAAAAATTTAAATTAAATAAATTAAATAAAATTATGCACTAAATTTTTTTATTTTTTTTAAATAATAATTTATAAATTTATCATAATAAATTAATAATTATTAATTTATTTATTAATTTATCGATAACTTGTAAAATAATAAATTTTTGAAGTCTCAACATTACTAATTTATAGAATTTCTACTATATATATTGTTTACATACATTTTTAGACATTATTTTTTAATACACAATTACAATTTGTGCGTGTCACCATATTGGCCATCCACATATTTAATTCCCTACATGAACACGAAGAAACAGAAGACATAATTAAAAATTAACCAGATCGTAATTAGATTAAACCGGGAAAATTGAACTTAACCGGGACCAGATCCACGTCAGCAGCACGGTTACACCGCCATTGTTTTCAACTTTTCATACTTTGATATTTTCTCTCTCGACGAGACGTTGACTAATAAACGTCAAACCGTCATTACCGGGATCAATGGCGGGGAAAATATCTTCTCCGGCGACGATTAATGTCTTCTCCGTTCTATTTCTCATCCTCACAGTCTCATCTTCATCACCAATTTTCGTAAATGGCTTCATTTTCCCATTCTCATTCACACAATACAAAACCCTAATCTCAGTCTCACGATCTCTCCTTCTCCGCGTCGCTAACCTACGCGCCTCACGCGGAGACGCATTGGGTTCGTCTCGCGTACGAGCCATGGCTGACGAGATCGATCGTGGATTAGGGTTAGGGTTTTTGAGCAGAGCTTGGTCTGTTGGGTGGGATTATATGTGGAACTATGCTTGGAGAAAGGGTGGAATTGACTACAGTGAGATGTATGGTGCGATTGGTGATCTCAATGAGCTTATGGGTTTAGTGACGGAGTTTAATAGAGCTGAATCTAATGCTGATAAAGCGAGCTCTGTTGCTCGGAGTTATGGAAAAGCTCTTCGTGTTTCTAAACAATTGCTTCGTCGTCTTCTCAGAATCTTTGGTAAATCGGTATGGATTCAAAAGCCGTTAAAAGATTGGTCTTTACTCTTTAGATTCATTTAGGGAAAAAATCTGCTTGAAGTAGAAGAGAGAGTGATAAATGATAATTTATGCATGGGTTGTCAAGAATTATAGTCAAGAATGGGATTTTTTATTACTGCAAATCTTGAATGTGAAGTTGCTAGTGGTAATTTGTACCTGAAAGGCTCTATCTTTGTGTTGAGTAGCTTGAGCTTGAGAGTTGTCTCTTCTGTTAGGTCTCAAGCTCACTTTGATTCGTGTAACAGATAGTTATTAAACTTTAAAAAGCAAAGTCTGCTTGAAGTCGAGAAAAGAATGATACTTTAATCATCGAGTTACGAAACTAAAGTGCGGGTTGTCAAGAATTTACACTAAAAGATTGGACTCGATACTGCAGATGTTGAATGTGAACTGTCGGAGTATTGTTGCTTATTCGTTGTTTCTAGTGATAGTTCTCTACTTGTTCTGTTATTGGAGTTCTGTATCTATGTGTTGAGTAGGTGAGCTTGAATGTTCTCTTTTTATATTAGGTCTCAAGCTCACTTTAATTCTCAAAACAGATGGTTATTTGAATTTCGTAGTTGAGACTTCGTAATAAGTTGTTCCTTGCTTTGCTTGGATATTTCCTAATGGACATATTCGCTATTGAAGTTAGTCTTTGTCTCCAGTGATTCGATAGAGCTTTATTGTCATTCTATAGGCTGAAAACTTACGTACATTGTTTTTTTTTTTTTGTGTTATGATTGTTAGGGTGCATTGAGGGAGTTTTGGGAGATGGTGCAAGCTGAAGTAGTCGATGGAGAGTTATTACAAGACTGTCTCGAAGTAGGTGGAAACGACGTTAAGAGTTTGCTTCAAATAGCAAAGGATATGGCTCTACAATTCTTTTCTTCTCAAAGCCGTTCGTCAGATGAATTATAGCTACAAAGTAGAGCGCTTTCACGTACGTTTCTTCTTTCCATTTTGTTTCACATCGAATGTAAACCTTTTTGCAGCGCACGTTGTACTATCGTAGGCATTAGCCAAATCCTCTAGGAAATCTGCCGGAACCATTTTGTTGGTTACATGTTTTGGTAGATAAGCTTGAGAGATATAGACTAGAAAACTATTTGTATGTTCGTTGTATGAGTCTAAAAGATTCATAGACTAGAAACTCGAGGCTCGTTTGTAGTTTCATCAATCTAAGCCCGCTTTTTGTTATCGGAAAAGCCATAAGATCTTGAGTAGATCTTTGAAAAACACAAGTCTACCGACATCTAGACCATTTTAGGTGTCCAACATGTTCTGTGATTGGTAAAATCTCCCAATTCATAGTGAATATTTTATTGATTAAACAACTTAAATTCTTCTGTTTCATGGCTCTCATTGCTGGAATTTCGCCTCTATTGTACAGTAGAGTTCATAAATACAACAACCATGGGGTTGTTGAATGGTGGAATAGATCTGAAAAATTTCAGAATAATTCTTTGTTTGAACATGCTTGCCTTTTGTAACTAAATACTCTGTCATAATCCAAATTTATTGATGAATGTCATCATGTTCAATGGTAAGCAAATTTATTGGATATTTCTATTCCACTCCTTCCCTCATCTTATTAATCCATTTGGTGACTGCTTAAATAAGAAAGTTTGAACCTTGGTTTGGGTAATTTTTTGGGTCCCAAAGTATATTTTGCTTTTGAGCAACATTTGCAAAACAGAGCAAATGAAAATTTATTACTTTCAACTACTCACATTTAGGTCATATGGTCATATCATGATGATGTAAATCAATGATGATCATCATGATATGGAACTCACTCTCTGTCTTTCATTTAATTCTACCTTCTTCCTAACACATGGCAAATCCTCAACATCATTCTTCACCGTTGATTCGACCAAGCAAGATAGATCTCAGCCGTTAGATTTAAGTTTCCTAGAATGAGAGGAACATGTAATGCAAGTGTGGACCTTCATTTCATGTTTCCATGTTTGTTACATTATAATGCCATTTCATTTCAAGGACTAGTCATTTTGCATCTTCTTTTTTTTTTTCACATGGATTGTGCTAAAATGACCAAACAAGTTGAGCTGAGTAAATATGATAAAGTGATTAATGTTTAGTGGTTTTCATACTACTAAATCACCGAGATATTCATATGATCAGAATTAGGCCTGGGACTTCGGTTTTTCGGGTCGGTTCGGGTCGGTTATTTCGGTTTTTCGGTTAATTTTTTTTAAAAAATGTTGCCGAAAATAACTGAAAACGAAAACGGTTCGGTTCGGTTCGGTTATAGAAAATTTCGGGTATTTGAAAATGTTGCCGAAAGTGTCGGTTAGTTTCGGGTTAGTTCGGTTATTTCGGTTAATTTCGGTTTACTATTCCATAACCTACATTCAAGATTGAAATTCAAGTTTTTAAAATCAATAAGCAAGAGAAATTGAAAACACAACCTGTTTGATTTTATCCATCACAAACCATAATTAAAAAACACACACAGAAATCCATAAATTATTCAGAGAAGTTCATTAAAAGTTTAAAACCAAACCAGCAGCATCACGTCTCCAAACCAGCACCATCACGCTCTAACACAATGATCATTTCGAACTGATCCTGTAATAAGACAACACCATTTTTCTTTTTCCAATCAATTCCAGAACTATGCCCAACTATCACAGCAAAATGACATAGCAAATAATTATTCAAGTAAACATTCCCTAAGCAAACCCACATATCATGACATACCACAAAGCATTATTTACTTAAACTCAAAACATGAGAAACAAATAAACCTGCTTATTATGAGTTCTTATGCCACTTCAGGTTATTTCTGTGATTCTACACGAGAAAAAAAAAAAGACAATTAGGTAATGAGACATAATGGAACAAGAAATAAACATAAAGATCGAATTACCTAGTGAGTTATGGAAATCAAGTTCTTCAAACATTTCAATTAAGCTAGCAAGTTTTTCAGCTTGGATTGAAGTTCGCAACCATTGTTGTGTGCATATCAAAGATTCAACCATGTAAGGCGTCAAACAACTTCTGAAAGGATCCAAGATGCGACCGCTAGTACTAAAAGCTGATTCCGAAGCAACTGAAGACACTTGAACAGCTAGAACATCTCTAGCTAGCTCTGCTAAAACAGGATATTTCAGACAGTTTTGATTCCACCATCCTAAAACATCATAATTCATTCCCAAACTGTTTTGATTTCGTGGCACAACTCTTTCCAGCAAGTAGATGTCAAGCTCACTAATAGCTTCTTTATATTCAGTTTCATTACTCATTTCCGTGTACAAACATTCATGCCTATCATACCCATCATCCTCTGATAAATCAAATACTTCAGATGGTTGAACATACTCTGAAGTTTCAGCTAGAGGATTTCCAGTATTCTCACTTGGTTGACGATCTCATTGCAGCTGAAGTGCAGCTGACACTTGGTCTTGGTTGGTCTTGGTTGAACATGTCTTCTTCCAACATTTTTTGGAAAGCTACCCTTAGCTTAAGTGCAGCTGACAACATAAGATACGTTGAATTCCACCTAGTAACAACATCCAAACATAAGCTAAGGATTTCCGTGTACATAAGCTAAGTGCAGCTGACAACATAAGATACGTTGGATGTTGTTACTAGGTGGAATTCAACGTATCTTATGTTGTCAGCTGCACTTAAGCTAAGGGTAGCTTTCCAAAAAATGTTGGAAGAAGACATGTTCAACCAAGACCAACCAAGACCAAGTGTCAGCTGCACTTCAGCTGCAATGAGATCGTCAACCAAGTGAGAATACTGGAAATCCTCTAGCTGAAACTTCAGAGTATGTTCAACCATCTGAAGTATTTGATTTATCAGAGGATGATGGGTATGATAGGCATGAATGTTTGTACACGGAAATGAGTAATGAAACTGAATATAAAGAAGCTAATAGTGAGCTTGACATCTACTTGCTGGAAAGAGTTGTGCCACGAAATCAAAACAGTTTGGGAATGAATTATGATGTTTTAGGATGGTGGAATCAAAACTGTCTGAAATATCCTGTTTTAGCAGAGCTAGCTAGAGATGTTCTAGCTGTTCAAGTGTCTTCAGTTGCTTCGGAATCAGCTTTTAGTACTAGCGGTCGCATCTTGGATCCTTTCAGAAGTTGTTTGACGCCTTACATGGTTGAATCTTTGATATGCACACAACAATGGTTGCGAACTTCAATCCAAGCTGAAAAACTTGCTAGCTTAATTGAAATGTTTGAAGAACTTGATTTCCATAACTCACTAGGTAATTCGATCTTTATGTTTATTTCTTGTTCCATTATGTCTCATTACCTAATTGTCTTTTTTTTTACTAGAGCAAATGAAAAATTTATTACTTTCAACTACTCACATTAGGTCATATGGTCATATCATGATGATGTAAATCAATGATGATCATCATGAATATGGAACTCACTCTCTGTCTTTCATTTAATTCTACCTTCTTCCTAACACATGGCAAATCCTCAACATCATTCTTCACCGTTGATTCGACAAGCAAGATAGATCTCAGCCGTTAGATTTAAGTTTCCTAGAATGAGAGGAACATGTAATGCAAGTGTGGACCTTCATTTCATGTTTCCATGTTTGTTACATTATAATGCCATTTCATTTCAAGGACTAGTCATTTTGCATCTTCTTTTTTTTTCACATGGATTGTGCTAAAATGACCAACAAGTTGAGCTGAGTAAATATGATAAATGTGATTAATGTTAGTGGTTTCATACTACTAAATCACCGAGATATTCATATGATCAGAATTAGGCTGGGACTTCGGTTTTCGGGTCGGTTCGGGTCGGTTATTTCGGTTTTTCGTTAATTTTTTTTAAAAAATGTTGCCGAAAATAACTGAAAACGAAAACGTTCGGTTCGGTTCGGTTATAGAAAATTTCGGGTATTTGAAAATGTTGCCGAAAGTGTCGGTTAGTTTCGGTTAGTTCGGTTATTTCGGTTAATTTCGGTTTACTATTCATAACCTACATTCAAGATTGAAATTCAAGTTTTTAAAATCAATAAGCAAGAGAAATTGAAAACACAACCTGTTTGATTTTATCCATCACAAACCATAATTAAAAAACACACAGAAATCCATAAATATTCAGATAAGTTCATTAAAAGTTTAAAAACCAAACCAGCAGCATCACGTCTCCAAACCAGCACCATCACGCTCTAACACAATGATCATTTTCGAACTGATCCTGTAATAAACAACACCATTTTTCTTTTTCCAATCAATTCCAGAACTATTGCCCAACTATCAATAGCAAATGAATAGCAAATAATTATTCAAGTAAACATTCTCTAAAGCAAACCCACATATCATGACATACCACAAAGCATTATTTACTTAAACTCAAAACATGAGAAACAAATAAACCTGCTTATTATGAGTTCTTAATGCCACTTCAGGTTGTTTCTGTGATTCTACACGAGAAAAAAAAAAAGACAATTAGGTAATGAGACATAATGGAACAAGAAATAAACATAAAGATCGAATTACCTAAGTAGTTTATGGGAAATCAAGTTTCTTCAAACATTTCAATTAAGCTAGCAAGTTTTTCATGCTTGGATTGAAGTTCGCAACCATTGTTGTGTGCATATCAAAGATTCAACCATGTAAGGCGTCAAACAACTTCTGAAAGGATCCAAGATGCGACCGCCTAGTACTTAAAGCTGATTCCGAAGCAACTGAAGACACTTTAACAGCTAGAAACATCTCTAGCTAGCTCTGCTAAAACAGGATTATTTCCAGACAGTTTTGATTCCACCATCCTAAAACATCATAATTCATTCCCAAACTGTTTTGATTTCGTGGCACAACTCTTTCCAGCAAGTAGATGTCAAGCTCACTATTAGCTTCTTTATATTCAGTTTTCATTACTCATTTCCGTGTACAAACATTCATGCCTATCATACCCATCATCCTCTGATAAATCAAATACTTCAGATGGTTGAACATACTCTGAAGTTTTCAGCTAGAGGATTTCCAGTATTCTCACTTGGTTGACGATCTCATTGCAGCTGAAGTGCAGCTGACACTTGGTCTTGGTTGGTCTTGGTTGAACATGTCTTTCTTCCAACATTTTTTGGAAAGCTACCCTTAGCTTAAGTGCAGCTGACAACATAAGATACGTTGAATTCCACCTAGTAACAACATCCAAACATAAGCTAAGGATTTCCGTGTACATAAGCTAAGTGCAGCTGACAACATAAGATACGTTGGATGTTGTTACTAGGTGGAATTCAACGTATCTTATGTTGTCCAGCTGCACTTAAGCTAAGGGTAGCTTTCCAAAAAATGTTGGAAGAAGACATCCATACAATGAATACTTCCTTGAATACGAAACTGAAGAGAATGGAGAGAAACGGCCTGACCACCTACTTTAGCTACGTGGGATGAAGTGCAAAAGATGGTTAAAGTTTCTGAGAATCTTTTTCAATTGTACTTTTGGTGTTTTCAGCATCTAAAACAGTTACTTCTTGCATTTGTTACAATGAGATCGTCATAATTGAAAGGAATTTGATGACATTAAGTAACCACAATGATGAAGATGTAAGGAAGAAGCAAGAAGTATGAGGAAAAGTTTGAAAAGTATTGGGAGGACTTTTGAATATGAATCCACTTGTGATCATTGCAAGTGTGTTTAGACCAAGGAATATGCATTTGCTGTTTGTTTTTGACAAGCTCTATGGAAAGGGTAGCATCGAAAGTGACCATCTCAAATCATCGATTAAGGATGTCATGAAGGAGCTATATGAGCAATATGTGCAGATTCTGAAACCAAGTGAGAAATACTGGAAATCCTCTAGCTGAAACTTCAGAGTATGTTCAACCATCTGAAGTATTTGATTTATCAGAGGATGATGGTATGATAGGCATGAATGTTTGTACACGGAAATGAGTAATGAACTGAATATAAAGAAGCTAATAGTGAGCTTGACATCTACTTGCTGGAAAGAGTTGTGCCAAAAATCAAAACAGTTTGGGAATGATTATGATGTTTTAGGATGGTGGATCAAAACTGTCTGAAATATCCTGTTTTAGCAGAGCTAGCTAGAGATGTTCTAGCTGTTCAAGTGTCTTCAGTTGCTTCGGAATCAGCTTTTAGTACTAGCGGTCGCATCTTGGATCCTTTCAGAAGTTGTTTGACGCCTTACATGGTTGAATCTTTGATATGCACACAACAATGGTTGCGAACTTCATCCAAGCTGAAAACTTGCTAGCTTAATTGAAATGTTTGAAGAACTTGATTTCCATAACTCACTAGGTAATTCGATCTTTATGTTTATTTCTTGTTCCATTATGTCTCATTACCTAATGTCTTTTTTTTTTTCTCGTGTAGAATCACAGAAATAACCTGAAGTGCATAAAGAACTCATAATAAGCAGGTTTATTTGTTTCTCATGTTTTGAGTTTAAGTAAAATAATGCTTTGTGGTATGTCATGATATGTGGGTTTGCTTAAGGAATGTTTACTTGAATAATTATTTGCTATGTCATTTTGCTGTGATAGTTGGCATAGTTCTGGAATTGATTGGAAAAAGAAAAATGGTGTTGTCTTATTACAGGATCAGTTCGAAATGATCATTGTGTTAGAGCGTGATGGTGCTGGTTTGGAGACGTGATGCTGCTGGTTTGGTTTTAAACTTTAATGAACTTCTCTGAATAATTTATGGATTTCTGTGTGTGTTTTTTAATTATGGTTTGTGATGGATAAAATCAAACAGGTTGTGTTTTCAATTTCTCTTGCTTATTGATTTTAAAAACTTGAATTTCAATCTTGAATGTAGGTTATGGAATAGTAAACCGAAATTAACCGAAATAACCGAACTAACCCGAAACTACACGACACTTTCGGCAACATTTCAAATACCCGAAATTTTCTATAACCAAACCGAACCGAACCGTTTTCGTTTTCAGTTATTTTCGGCAACATTTTTTTAAAAAAAAATAACCGAAAAACCGAAATAACCGACCCGAACCGACCCAAAAAAACCGAAGTCCCAGGCCTAATAAGCTGCCTCTAGAAATGTTTCCTGTCTGAACCCGCAATTCAAATGACTTGAATCTTTCCTCGGATGATCGCACTACTTCACCGGCATTCCGAATAGCAACAATACTATTATTCACATGTGCTAGACCATCTTTCACAATCAAAATTTAAAATATGAGGCACAGCAACGCATATGCACATACTTGCCATCCTCTTATTAAAGCATGAGCTCCCTTCAGCCTCAAAGCATCCGTGAATAACCGTAAAGCCTTGTCATTTCCCTTAGCATTATCAACGTGACTGTGAAGACTTTCGTAATACCCCATTCTTCTAAGCATTGGATAAGGTGTGATGCAACAGTATCTCCTTTATGATCTATGACAGGCTTGAAACTAATGATCCTTTTTTTGTAATACCCATTTGCATCAATCCAATGTGCTGTTACAACCATGTAACTGCATGAGGTTGTAGGAGCTACCCATATATCTGTAGTGAGTGAGACCCTCTGCTTTCCTACTAAACAACTTCTTCAAAATTTGCTTTTTTCTTGCAAAAACATAGCAAAAATGTCTTAGTAGCTGTCCTCCGGCAATGAACATGGTAAGCTGGTAACATGTGTACAAAATCGCCTAAAGCCTTCTGATTCCACGAAGGAAAAATGGCAGCTAATTAAGCACTATCATCTCATTAACCGATC
>SMJT01000085.1:904914-1009728 GCA_004349715.1 Crucihimalaya himalaica | reverse complement strand
TTCTAAACAAATCTTTATCATGTCTAACACTAGTTGTGACTGCACCACTACTATCACCAACTAGAACCTTTTGACTTGCACTTTCTTTATGAGCCTTGAACAACTTGCATATTTTGATGTGATTTCTCATAGGACTTGTTCCAACTGTTTTTGAGTCACAACAGATTTCTGTACCACAATACCTACAATTGCTTTTCGAAGGATCATCTTGATTTCGAATAAAATGAGACCAGACATCTGACCTTGGAGCTGTCTTTTTCCTTATTTTCACCGGAGGTGAAGAAGTTGATTTCGCTGTTGATGTCCTTTTACATCCAGCAGCGTTTCCTCCTTCAGCCTCTTCATCAAAAAAGTCATTGCTATTGCCTTCAGACATCTACAAAACACATATTGAAAACCTTCAGACTTCAGAGTACAATGCAAAAGAATATTCTCTCCCCTTAATTAAACCTAATTAATTAATACACTTTGTTTTTGTTTGTTTTCTTATACTCCTCTCCTTCGTACTTGTCTTTTTTTAAAACGAATCTAATCTTACCCCCTAAATCTTGCTTTTCTATTACCACGTCCAAATCACTCAAATCTCATGGAATACCTCTATTCGATCTTATTTATATATCTTATTCATAATAGAACAAAAGCAAATGCTTTTCATTCGTAGTAATATATATTTGACTCAAGAAAGCTACAGTCGTGACCTGCAATTAAGGAGTCCAAAGAATTAACTTATTCAAATCCTAAATACTATATTGACTTAGTCGTGACCTGCAACTTAGTCAAAACCCAACAAAGACAAACTAAGACCATGATGGAGGAAGGATTAGAGAAGAACGACAACTTACAATCAGAGGGAAAGAGAAGACTTGTCAAAATAGAAGAAGCAGAACCCACAGATGGAAAAAGGAACGGAGAAGATTTGGTCGGAGAGACCTAATCGTGGCGAAGAGAAAAGAGATTTTTTTGGTCGGCGAGAAGAGAGAATTGTTTGTGGTTGAAGAGAAGAGAAGTGTGAAGAGAGATTAGGTTTTTTCTGTGTTTTGTTTTCTTTGGGCCAAGACTTTATTTTCTTTTGTTAATTTTAAGGCCAACTCAAAAGAAGCTATAATAATTGAAATGATCCCACATCGATTACAATTTGTGTTCATGTTTTGTTTATATATGGACACTCAAACAATTTTACACAAACCAGCTTAGTGACGAGACAAGAAGTGGCTATGGAAAACTTATTTTAGGGTACGGAAGTTATACGGTTAACCGTTCGGTTGAGTCGAACCGAACCGAACCGAACCGATAACCGATTTCAATTATAATATTTGTCGATCGGTTCAGTTCCTATAACCGAAACCGAACCGAAAACCAAAAATCTCGGTTCGGTTCGGTTCGGATAATTCGGTTCGGTTAATAATCCCAGGCCTAATCAGAATAAAAGACATATGTAAACAGTTTTAAATTTTTTATTATAAAAACTTGGGAGAAGTTTGAAGCAATGAAGATAGTTTTAAGGTCCAGATTGGAATACTGCAAAATGGAATAAGCTCTTGAAAAATGGAATAGCATTATCAATAATCATCAAAAAAGAAAATAACACTAACTTTGGATATAAAAATGGGAGTATGGGACCACAAAGAAAATCTTACAATTTCGAAAAATACCACAAAAATTTAAATTTAAAAAGAGTTCATGAAAGTTTAGTAAGAAAGTTTAGTAAGTAGTCTTAAATGATTTTGTAACCCTTCACCTTAATAGTTTGTGGTCTTGTTAAAAAAAAATCAAGATTGTGGTGTGTAGCTATTAGCTAACTGTAAACTGTCATTAAAATCGCCCAATAGTTAGACATGACTCATGATTGTGCATAATATATGGTTAAAATTAAAAAGGTTCGAAAATCACATAATAATTGTGCATAATGTCATGTCATTTTGCAATTCTACAAATGCAGTAATCAGAGCTACAGTTTCCTTCTCGAGACAAGTTTTTTTTGTAACTTTATCGAGCTTTGGTACTTTGAGTAAACAAAGTCAACAGCTCGATTTCCAAAGCAAAAAATTAAAATCGAACCGTCACAATACAAATTGATTCCGTAGTGAAGAAATTAAACAACAGTGACAGAAGTAATAACTCACCACCATCTCTCCTTATGTCTCTGAATCGTAGATCCACCATAAAAACTATTATAAATTATTTCACATATTAAAACATACATTCATTTACTTTTACATTTAACATCCAAACATCATTGCCGCGTGAACATTTAATGTTTCTTCAACCGTTAAAAAAAAAACTATAAAATAACATTTTCTCCATATTCTTCAAAACTATATTATATAAACCCATTTTTCGTTTCTTCACACTCACAAAACATCTCTCTTTCCTCTCCCTTTCACAATCTTGCTCTCTAGAGAGAGATGGCGAGAATGTGTTTGATGATGATGATGATGATGGTTGCTATGACCATGAAAATGGTTGCAAGTGAACCAATTGCACCATGTTACTTCATATTTGGCGACTCTTTGGTTGATAATGGCAACAATAATCAGCTTCAGTCATTAGCTAGAGCTAATTACTTTCCTTATGGTATTGACTTTGCTTTCGGTCCAACCGGTCGGTTTAGCAATGGTAGAACCACTGTCGATGTTATCGGTAATTCTAACTAACTACATTTTTCTCTGTTTACTCTGTTTTTTTTTTTTTTTGCCTCTGAGACTAATTTTGCTCTGTTTCTTTTGGGAAAAAAGCTGAGCTTTTGGGCTTCGACGACTACATTACACCGTATGCCGCCGCGAGAGGACAAGACATTCTCCGAGGAGTTAACTATGCTTCCGCTGCTGCTGGAATCCGAGAAGAAACCGGCAGACAATTGGTATGAGATGAGCATTTTGATTCAGCTCCTTTTTGTAAATTATGATGGAATTTGAAAAATATTCCTGTTCGGTTCGACAAAATGTTGCTTCGGTTCAACTTGGTTTTCATTTCAGATTTGGTTCTTTTTTGGATATAAATAACTTCAAAATTATAAACAGCCATCTTCCACTAATACTGTGTTGTATTAGTTTCATATGATAGAATCTATTTCTATCACATTAATATTTAAAGAGGCATATTTTAAAATTTATTTAGATGTATTCGGCTCGGTTTATGTTTTGGTTTTGGTTTGGATCAGCTTCTACACAACTTTCAGTTTAAGAACTCTGATTTGGATTTGGCTAATATGTCCATTGTTAGTTTCCTTGACAAGATATTTGTTTTCATCTTGTTTAAGAGCTTCTTAAAATTTGACTAGTTCTTGTTTTTGTGCCTCAGGGAGGTAGAATAGCATTTGCAGGGCAAGTAGCTAATCACGTGAACACTGTGTCACAAGTAGTGAACATACTTGGTGATCAAAACGAAGCCTCGAATTACCTCAGCAAATGCATTTACTCGATCGGATTAGGCAGTAACGATTATCTCAACAACTACTTCATGCCCACCTTTTACTCCACTGGAAACCAGTTCTCACCCGAATCTTATGCTGACGATCTCGTTGCCCGTTACACCGAGCAACTCAGGGTTCGTACACCACTCTATAACTTCCATCTCCTCTGTTTCTATCTTCATTTCTCCTCTGTTTTTGTACCTTTGCCTCTGTTTCTTTAGTTTTCATCTGTTTAGGTTATTCTCTGTTTCTTTGATTTTCTTGAGTGAGAATTAAGGTTTTGATGTCTGTTCTCTATGTGTGATTTTCGTGATGGAGCAGATATTGTATAACAATGGAGCGAGGAAGTTTGCGTTGATAGGAGTCGGGGCAATCGGTTGCAGCCCGAACGAGCTAGCTCAGAACAGCAGAGATGGAAGAACGTGTGACGAAAGAATCAACTCAGCAAACAGAATCTTCAACAGCAAACTCATATCTATAGTCGACGCTTTTAACCAGAACACACCTGACGCAAAATTCACTTATATCAACGCCTATGGCATCTTCCAAGACATTGTTACAAACCCTGCTCGCTACGGTAACAGATCAGTCTTCAAAATTGTGATCAAAGTAAACATTTTTCTTATGATAGTTTACTCAATGTTTTGTGTTTATTGTTTTAAATTTGCAGGGTTTAGTGTGACAAATGCAGGATGTTGTGGAGTTGGGAGGAACAATGGGCAGATAACTTGTCTTCCAGGTCAAGCTCCATGTCTGAATAGGAATGAGTATGTGTTTTGGGATGCGTTTCATCCCGGTGAAGCTGCCAATATTGTTATTGGAAGACGATCTTTTAGGCGAGAAGCTGCTTCTGATGCTCATCCTTATGATATTCAGCAACTAGCAACTCTCTAAAGAGACAGAGAGAGAGAGAGAGACTTGTTCTTTTGCTTGTGTAAGTGTTTTGATAGTTCTTCAATGGCAGCTGAGTTTTGGACTCGAGAAAAAGGGATTTGGTTTGGGTTGTGTGATGCCATAACTGTTTCAGTAATGATTTGGAGTTACTGTTTATTTTTATTTTTTTTCTTAACTCTGTTATAAATTTGATTCTTTCATTACACATGTGTGAAGTCTTTCCTCCATATGTTAGAATAAACAAAAAGTGAAACCAAAGAAGAAAGTTAAAACTGGACTAGATTCAGAAATTTCGTTGGGTGGTTGGTTGGACGGGTCAGACTTGATTCTTGAATTTATTAAAATTATAATTAAAACGAATAAATATTAAGTGAATAAATAAAGATGAAAAACTATATTTAATTAAAAAAAAAATATATATATATATCCTTCAAAAATTGGAAAATAAAAAATAAAGTAAAAGAAAGAAGAAAAGACGGTAATTTTTAAATGATAGCATAGTTTTGAGGCATGATTTAGGCTTGAGAGAAAAGTTCATGATCCTTTACTTTCTATCTAAATCATCAAAGAGGGTTATGATGATAAAATCTAAAACTCTACAACTCATTTCTTATCATCAAATGAAACTAAGAGACTATTCATATTGGGCCTCTAATTTTGAAGATGTGATAAACATGAAGCCCAATTTTGTGTGGTAGCTTTGTTTGCCAGCAAGGATTGCTGATAGTCCAACACAAAGCTTTTATTATCTCTTTCAGATTATTTTCTGGATAGAGAAGATAATGAGCTCCTTGGGATTTTCAGTTGGAACTTGTTCTCCTCCAAGTGAACAAAGAAAATGCAGAGTTCTTGTGAATAATAGCTTACACAAAGCAGAAGCCATAAACTTGAGAAACAAACAAAAAGTTTCTCCTGATCCTGATCAGTTAAGTTTTGTCCAATTAGCTTCATGTGGTAGAAGAGAAGCAATTATTGGTTTTGGTTTCTGCCTTGGCTTTGTTGATAATGTTTCTTCAGCCTTAGCCGAAACAACTTCTTGTGAATTCTCTGTGTCTCCTTCTGGTCTTGCTTTCTGTGATAAAGTTGTTGGTTATGGTCCTGAAGCTGTTAAAGGGCAACTAATCAAGGTGATTAAGTATATCAGTTAATTATATCTCAAATTACAATAAAGTTTTGTCATTTCTTTATGATGTTTGATGATTCTTGAATGTTTCTTGCAGGCACATTATGTAGGGAAGTTGGAAAATGGGAAAGTCTTTGATAGTAGTTATAATCGAGGAAAGCCTCTAACATTTCGAATAGGTGTTGGTGAGGTAATTAAGCAAAACTCATTTTAAGATTATGTGAAATTTATAAAACATATCGTGGTTTAATATATTATACAGGTGATAAAAGGTTGGGATCAAGGAATCCTTGGCTCTGATGGAATTCCTCCTATGCTTACCGGTAAACTTAATTTATTTAAATTCAACATAGCATATATGTGATTACATATATGAAACTTTATTTACATGTAACTAGATAGTGATTAACAGTAGGCTTAGACTCTCGGAAAAAAGCTTTTGAATATGAAAATGATATGGGAAAAACCATTGGAACCCCCTTTTTCTTTAGTTTGCTTTGTTTCTATTTGACTATCGATTAGAGGGTTGAACATGCATTAAGTTTTAAAGTCTCCAAAACCACAAATGTCTTAAAGTTCTTAACTTAGACTCTAGGTTTTTACCGCAATATTTAGATTTTTACGTTACAAGTATCTATGATAAGTCTACATGATGTTAAAAAGAGTGTGGGGAGAGGTTGGTCCATTTATGATTAACCGAATCATTGATCCAAAACCAAAAATATATCAAGTTGAAATCTAATAGAAACATTGTTATGTTTTCATCATTTTCTTGGTCTAATTAGAAATTATTTGATTTGGGTTTCTTTCTTCAGGTGGGAAACGAACTTTGAAAATTCCTCCAGAACTCGCATATGGTGATCGAGGCGCAGGTTGCAGAGGAGGTAAAAAGAAAAGCCAAAATGCTAAAACCCTTTCATGATTGATATATTCATCACCAAGTCTTGTTATTTTGTTCATAATTAGATAATTAATTAACGGACCCTAAACTTGTTTTGGCGCAGGCTCATGCCTTATTCCTCCAGCTTCGGTTCTTCTCTTTGACATTGAGTTCATAGGTAAAGCCTGAGAGAGCTTTTTTGGTTTTGCTTTGCTTGAGAGAGCTTTCTAAGTTATCATCTTGTTCAAATCATCCTTATAGAAAAATATTCTGCCTTTTCTATTTTCTGTTATGTAAAAGTGAATTTCTCTGGTTCTTTCTAACGTTGTTTGGTTGTTACTTGTTATACTTTATACCCATACTAGATTAGGTCCCGCATATACGCGAGATTATAATCTACGATTTTATAATTTATAAGAATAAAATTATTAAAAATTTTAAAAAATAGAATTAAATTATCCGTAAATATACATATATAATAAAATATTGAGAACATCTATCCAAAATCATTCATCCATAAGAAATCTTAACAAATTTATAATTATTTATTTATTTAGATAATATATAGTTTGTTTTATATTTATTTGAATAAAATTTATTTATTTTGAATCATATTTGATCTTTGTTTTCAAAGCGACCTAAAAATAAATTATTGTTGTTATTTTGAATTTATTTACTCATTTTCTTTTGGATGATAGACATTTTCTGAAAAGTATAAGAAAAAATAATAGAAATTAGAGAAAAATTATATAATCATAAAAATAGAAATAAATTATTTTAGGAAAACCTCATAAAAATAAATTAATTAAATTTTCAGAAAAGTAGAAAAAAGTAAAACCAAAATTAGAGAAAAAATAATAATCATAAAAATACCTCGTAATATTAAATTAACATAACTTTTTAAAATAAAATAAAAGGAATAAAAGATTTACCAATAAAATAAAATTGGAGATATGATGGTGTTTTTGAAGAAAACATTTTTGTTTGTTGAGAAAATATGAGACTACTTATTTGTTTATATAGAGTTCAATATTTACAATTCTTTTTCCTTTAGAATTAGAAATTTTATTTAATATTACAATTTTTTTTAAAAAAAATTATAGTTTTTCTTAATTATGGAAGTTTACTTTAAAAAAAAAAAAATTTGTATATTTTCTATAAAATTCAATATTTACAATTTTTTCCTTTAAAATTAAAATTTTTTAATTATGAAAGTTTACATTTTTTAAGAAATAACAATTTGTATTTTCTATATAAATTTTTTATTTACCGAATAATAGTAACTAATTATATTTTTGTATAGTTTTCTTATAATAATTTTTGACATTTTCTCAACTTTGCCACGTGTCGAAATCTTGAATCGATTAACATGACACGTGTCACCATCCTATAAGTTACTAACTTTTGGAAACTCTTTTTATATAATAAGATATTTTTGATATTACTAATTATTAAGAATTTTCCAAAAAAAACTTATCTAATAAAGGTAAATGTAAATAATTTGAATAAAACCAAAAAAATGGTCTCTCAAGTAAATAAAGCAAGAAATGTATAGAATGTAGAAAGACAAACCAAATTGTTGCGCATTGAATGACTCATTCGTAGTAACCCCGTTCCAGCAAGACCCAAATCATACATAACTATTAAAAACATAAAGTGATTACAAAAGGCTAATTAAGTACTTACTACATGTTTTCTAACATGCATGTATTAGAATTAATAAAATCTTAATAAAAGAAAAGAAGCATAAAGTAAGAATTACGTAATTGATTTGTAAGGTAAGAAGCTCATCTTTCTTCGGACAAAAAAACGTCATATTTCCGATACATATACAAAACATACGATTACTACTTACATATATATTCTAATGTATCACATTGGACATACAAACATAGCATCATTATTTTTACTCGCATATTCTTATACAAACATCTTATCATTATTCGTTTACACCCCCAACTTTATTACGGGAACGGAGCTAACTTTTTCATCTCAGTTTCGATTATATCAATCGCTAATCCTTTTCCGTGGTGAACCCAATAATCAGCCATCGGATTTTTCTTCTCCGGTCCCATAATCCCAACTCGAGACGTCCTCAAAGATTCCGTCGAGATTCCATACTCATCGTCGCGTTTCTTCAACAGCCCTGGCTTGATCTTCCCCATATTCACGTCTTGTGGTGACATCATCAGTGATGGTGCACCTAATGGTAATTTATCTCCTGAAATTAACCAAAAGAACAAGCATAAATTAGATAATTATTTTTCGAAATTATCTCTTCAAAACGACATATTGTTTCGTACTAAACAAAATTTTCTATCTATCTTATAAATTTGGTAAAAGTGTTAATTCTGCTCAGATTATTTGATTTACATACGCCATAACCGATGTATATAACGTTTTCAATAGCACAAAGAAAATTCAAACCAAGAATTCAAATATTATATTCATTACCGCGATCGGTCTGCCAAGTGCACCAAAACTTCCCGTAAGTTTTGGCCATATTTTGAAGCTCCGGCTTAGCTACAAGCTCAGGGACCCTTGGAGTTACAAGAAGACCTGTTTGGATCTACAACAACAATTCGAGTTAAAAACAAATTTAGTTGCTCCAGAGTGAAATTAACCTTGAAGTCTATGTAATAATTATATTAAACCATTTGAGAGTAAACTGATTAATTAAAGGTTATATTAAAATAAACCTCATAGTCATGAGAGTGCCAAAGCTTTTGCTCCTCCGCCGAAAGATTCTCAAATAACCTCTCCGACACAATATACTCGATCCCTGGCAGATTTAAACATGAAACAAATATTATACTTAACAAATTCTCTCTCTTCAAAAATTATACGCATGCACATAGACTCAAATATAATACCATCTATTTGATTGTGTAAATGATGTACTAGACCCTTCAATTTTAATTATTGAAAAAAAATCTAATATGTTGACCTACTCAATCTCTATTTTTCTAATAACATAAAAGTTTCCTTTTGATTACTTTCAAAAGATAATATATTCTTAGAGAGTTAATGGCAAACGATTTTGAATGTTATACATATATGTGCAAATATGGAATGAATGACTATGATACGCATGCATGCTTCGACTTTAAAATTGTTTCGTTTGTTGAAAAATATTGGAGAAAATATACATATGGATACAGACCGATGAGATGAGGTTTAGAGGAGTCGCAATCATAAACAGCACACTGAAGAAAGTCTTCGTTGAGTCGATGCACATAAAAATTGACTTCGATCTGACGGCTAAGATCATGACCATAACAAGCGAAAGAACACAAATGAAGACTCATCTGTTTGATAGGCTTCAAAGATTGCAACATCGCCGCTGATTTATCAATCATCACCGTCTTCATCGTCTTCGGTTCTCCCGGAGGTAGGTTCTCTGATCCGTTACGTGCCGGATACGCTCCTGGCCGCTCATCGCTCGACGACATTTTGTATTCAACACACAAAACTAACCACGTTAGATTGGTTCTATTTTATACAAATTTCATCTATGTATATATCTTTCTTCTTTTGTTTTTATATATAGTGGTTCAGTAAAAATTGGTGTCATTGTTGCATGAGGAAAGTTTGACGCGGATGTTTTGAGAGGGACACGTCATTGAGCTGTTTGTGGTAATGTGGCGAGTTACGTTGAGATTGAGATTTGTAGATGACACGTGGATATGTTATTGATAGTGATTAGTCTCTTGACACTTGGCACTTTTAGTTTGATGCTTAAATTAGACTCGATATCTTTTTGCTACTATGTTCTCTCGTAAATTAGAATTGATGAGTTCATAAATTATGTGCTTAATTTATGAACACATGTGCTTAATTATGGTTTGTTATGTCAAGTCAAATTTGCAAATAGATGAATTCAAAATATTAAGTTATGAATTATGGTTTATTTAAGTTATGAAAACTAAATAACATAATAAATGCGGTTCTATTTGACACAAAACGAGTTTTTAAGATATTTATTTTATAGTTGGTGTATTAGTTTGGTTGCGTTTTTTTTAGTCATCATTGGTTTTGTTGCGTTTACAATTCACATAATTACATAAGTGTATTTTTTTAGTTACTTTTATTCATCTTCACTTTCTAATGGAGATAACATTTGAAGTGACAAAGCATAGCTTAAAGATGAAATAAAGTAATGAGAAAAAATACAAGCAAAAACACAAGTGAAGGAGTTACATGTGAAGTTCATTTGAAAAACTAGCATGTTAATTAAGGTTGAATAAACCGAAACCGGGATAATTACATAAGTTGAGACTTTGAATAGTTTTATGATTCACACAACTAAAACGGAGTATATAATTAAGAGAAGATCTATAAAAAATATATATGTGCAATCTATATATATACATTATGTATGCTTAATTTGGGACGTGAATCTGGAGAGATTAATATAGAATTCCCAACGGTAATAATACAACGTTAACTCCGTGTTGTAGGTCCAAAAACACTTGTTCCGAATCTACCTTGCTTCGGATTCCGAACCTAAAAAAACACATGACCGTTACACCGACCCTAATTTAAATACCAAACATCATCCCTCTCCTCTCTCTCTCTCTCTCTCTTTCAATGGCGACGAAACTCATAATCAAGAAAACGACAAAATCAATCAGCCGTCACCAACGTAACTACCTTCGCCGTCACCGGAAAACTCAAATCGGATGCTCACCATCACCGGCGGCGGCAACCACCGTCATCGCCTCCATCAACAAATCGATCTACAGATGTCACCGAAGCTTCCTCTGTTTATTTTCTCGTCATGGAACCAAAGGTTTCAAAATCCTCAAACCTCGCGAAGATTTTAAAAATTCGTTGTTTCACGAAAGAGCTGGCAAAATCTTTGACGAGACGAAGAAGACGATCGTGTTAGATCTAGACGAGACTCTTGTTCACTCATCAATGGAGAAACCACAAGTACCGTACGATTTCGTAGTGAATCCCAAAATCGACGGTCAGATCTTAACGTTTTTCGTGATCAAACGGCCAGGAGTAGACGAGTTTTTGAAGAAGATTGGAGAAAAGTACCAGATCGTTGTTTTCACGGCGGGATTGAGAGAATACGCGTCGCTGGTGCTCGATAAATTGGATCCAGAGCGGCGCGTGATCTCGCGTAGCTTTTACAGAGACGCTTGTAGTGAAATTGATGGGAGGTTAGTGAAAGATTTAGGGTTTGTGATGAGAGATTTGAGGCGCGTGGTCATCGTTGATGATAATCCCAACTCTTACGCGCTTCAACCGGAGAACGCGTTCCCGATTAAACCTTTTTCTGATGATTTGGAAGATGTTGAGTTGAAGATACTTGGTGAGTTTTTGAATGGTGACTGTGTCAAGTTTGAAGATATGAGAGTTGCTTTGAAGGAGTTTGTTGGAAGAGATGAATGATTTTTTTGGTTAATATTTGATTTAGTTTGTTGTATTGAGAGGATTTGATTAAGAAGACAATGAACAATAGCTTTGTTTGTTCAGTTTGTCTTTGTGTACTACATCCTCATGAAAACCAAATTTGTGGATTTGTTTGATTAGTGTTGTTTTCTCTGTGGCTGAATTAAAATGTTTTTAATGAAGATTTTTGCATTTGAATTAGGGATAAGAGTTAAATATGGGCCTTTATTGGGCTTATTATTAATCTTTTTGTTGTACTGTGTACTTAACATGAAAAAAAATCAGAAAGTTTAATAAACATTAGTTTTAGATAAATAACAAGTAAATAAAAAAGAATTAACTGATATAAATTATATTTGAGAAAATGTTTATTTTTAATATATATTTAAAGTTTTTTTTTTTGGGAAATATTCTTAGAGATCTTTAAGATGTGTATTTTGTAAAAAAAATTGACGTATGTTAAAAGCTAAATAATATAATTTTTCTGTGTGTCAAACTATTACGAGACTAATAAAGACATATCCAAAATTTGTTTTTATAATAATCATAAGTCAAAAAGACAAACAAAATTATTATTATTTTATTTTATTTCGGGACAAACAACATTAAACATGCTCAAAATATCTCGGTTCCTTGTATCTTGGCCCTCTCAGTCAAATAAAACGGAAATAGTAACACATCCAATCTATAAAAAAAAACTGTTCCGCTGGTCCAACTATTTACTTGACGGCTCGTGAACAAATTCTCCTCTCTCTTATGTGTTTGGGGTTGGCGATTCTGTGTATGGATGATCACCTTAATTGAGCCACAAATTTATCAACGCAAGGCGGGCCGATCCTGGCTCAGGATTAGGGCTGGATGTTCGGATATATATTCAGCTTCAGTTTGGATTTTTGGGTTTAGGCTATAAAACCCATTCGGGTATATTAACGGATTCGGATCGGGTCGGATATTTTACTTTGATTTCGGATCGGTTCGGGTTTACCTAAATACTTAAAAATTGAAAATTTTATATCGAACACATCCAAACTATTCAAAAAAACAAAAAAAAAACAGAATATTTTTACCTTAATATACGTAAAATTAATTGAAATATCCAAAAATGCTCAAAATAGTTGAAAACTTTAATATTTTGGACACTTAGGTTATTAAAAATATAAATATTAGTGATATATTATTAATATACACCTATATATTGGGTATGTTCGGATACATGTTCAGGTTCGGTTTTAGATCGCGTTCGGGTTTTGAATTTAAGACTCATTCGGGTATTTTATAATTTCGGATTTGGATCGGATTTTTCGGTTCGGGTTCGGATCGGTTCCTCGGGTTGGGTTATTATGCCCATCTCTTCTCAGGATGAACGATGGCTGCATGCTTAACACATGCAAGTCGGACGGGAAGTGGCCATCAACTAGTTAATGCTTGTTGAGACCTCTTCTCTTTCCTATTCCGCGAAAAAGAATACTAAGGCCTTTCCATCAAAAGAAAAGACATGCGGAACTCTACTTTATTAATCTAGTGGGCACAGTTCCATCGCCCTGCTAGTGCCACCATTTTATCGCGAGAACTTTCTGTTCGGGATCTTATCAACAGTTTAGGTCTTTCGATGGTTTGGAATGCATATATGATCAATGATTTTATCACATTTGAAGATTGCGAAGCCTTGTAAAATATTTATCTTAAACCAAATAAACTGATTTGGCATTATAACAAGTCTGGTGAATATACTGTACGGTCGGGTTATTGGTTAGCTAATCATGATCCAACAGATCTCGTGCCTCCTCCACTCTCTCCCAAAGGTTCGTTCTCTTTGAAAAACTTAATTTGGCAACTGAATATTCTCCCAAAAATCAAGCATTTTCAATGGGACCTTTTCTCTCAAGCCATTGGTACTGTGAGTCTGTGACAAGACTTAATTCCCGTGGAATTCCAATTGACCATTTATGTCAAAGATGCCATCATGATGATGGAAGTATAAATCATTCCATGTTTTCGTGTCCGGCTTCTGATTTAGTTTGGCGATAGGCAAACATCCCTTTTCCTGCACTATTTCCTTTTTCTTCTGTTGAAGAAAACAGTCTCCGCATTATTGTCTGTTCAATCGATACACTGTTTGTCTAACCAACAAAAAATTATTACCATTCTGACTCATTTGGAAGGCTCGCAATAACCTTATATTTAACCATATTCGAAAGAATTCTCCCCAAATTATTTTACAAGCTCAAGATGATGTTCATGCCTAGTTACAAGCTACTTATATTCCTACGTCTGATGCCTCTCTTCTTGTGGTCATTGAACGCTCCTAGACCAAGCCTCCAGCCTCCTTCCTTAAGTGCAATTTTGATGCTAGTTTCAATATAGTCACACAACAGACGGTTGGTGGCTGGGTTCTCCGTGATTCCATTGGAAGTGCGAAATTTTGGGGTTCTGCTCCACTTCTGCGGGCAACTTCACCTCTTGCCGCCGAGGCTGCAGCTTTGCTTTTGTCTATGCAACAAATATGATTTAGAAGTTTTTCTTTAGTGTTTTTCGAAAGAGAGTGTAAGGTTCTCATTGATATCATCCATGGTCGTTCCGCTAACGTTTCCAACAACGGCTTATGTCAAGACATTCACCATTAGGCTTCTTTATTTGATCATTGTACCCTTAATTTTACTTATCGATCGTGTAACAAAGTAGTTCACGGTTTAGCAAAACGGGGTTGTATTTCATTGCCTCACGTTTCAGATAACTTCGTCTATTTGACTCTCCGATATTTTGTATCTTGACTTGTTACAAAAGTTTTGTTAGATGGTCAAGAGTCTGAAGACTTTTTTGCAAAATATAAGCACGTACATAGTCATCGAGAGAGGAAACATTCCAAACACATGGTAGTTTTTGCTATTGTTGGGAAAATCTATGAACGATCCATCCGATGATATATAGGTAATTTCATTAAGGATATATATGGAATAATGAATTACTTATATCAATGTATCCAAACAATCTTTAAAATTATTTCTATACTATTCATATAACCAAACACAACTAAAATATTTTAACATTAATTATAAAATCAGAAAAGTATAAACGCTCTCGTTCATCTTCAGAATGGTTGATTACCACTCCGTCTTTAATAAATCCACATATTTAATTTTTTTTTGCCATTTTTCTTTTTTTTAATAAGAAAAAGAATAAAAATCAAATTATTATAAAAAATTATTTTTTAAAATCGAATATACTAAGAGAAAAGAATTACTATAATTTTTTAAAAAAATTTAAAATTTCGAGAAAGTTGAATTACTCATTAATTTTTGTTTAAAAAATTAAAAATTAAATTACTATTTAATTGTTTTTTTAAAAAACTAAAAAAATCAAGTAAAAGTTAAATTATTATAAACGAATTTTTTTAAAAATTGAATATAATAAGAGAAAATAATTAATGTAAAAAAATATAACAAATTCTGAAAAGGTTAAATTACTCTAACACATAATAATGTTTTCTTAAATATATATTTTATATACAAAAACTGATATGATATATCCGAAAGATTTTTTGTTAATTGAATTAATCCAAATCCAAAATTAAATTGTTATTCAACTCTATATAAACTTTATTAAATAATACAAGTAGAACATCTTTTCTCTTACTAAATTCTTCAAACATTATGCCCAAATTACATTTAAATGTTATGAAAAACGAGATTCATCAAAAGATACATGTCGTTGGTATATCTAAACTGAGTATTTTTGTTCACCAGTGGACTATATAAGTCAAAATTATCATGAAATTCAAAATATCAAATATGCTTGAAGAATTTATTCACCTCATCGTTGAAGATAAAATGTCTATCCTTACTTATATTTATTTATGTATGTTAAAACTTGAGGTTTAGTATTTAGTTCTTAGAATTATGCAATTATATTTTAGTACTCTTATTTATCATCAGAATGATTGATTACCATTTTGCCCTTAATGAATCTACTTAATTAAAAAAATTGTCATTTAGCTTAAAAAACACTAAAAAACAAAATTGTATTTTGTTTTGTTTTGGTTAATAATAATAATAATAATAATAAAATAATAATAATAATAATAAAATAATAATAATAATAATAAAATAATAATAATAATAATAAAATAATAATAATAATAATAATAATAATAATAATAATAATAATAATAATAATAATAATAATAATAATAATAATATTAGACACTCTAAGCCCTTAAAATAATAACGAACAAATATTTTTTTTGGTTATTATTATTATTGTTTTATCAATTATTGAAAATTTACATTATTAATTATAATAGCTAAAATTTGCTTATTTTTGTTACTATAAATTTAATAAATAAAATAGACATTTGTTTATGTTTTGTAAATAATAGAAAATAAAATTTGTTAATTATAATAGACAAAATTTGCTTATTTTGTTACTTTAAATTTGGCTAAAATGTGTCATATACATTTTTTCAAGACTTATTTGTTAATCATATATGTTAATACTTTGAATCTTCACAAAATATGTTAAGTTCACATTTTTGCGAGGGCGAATAAATGTAATATATGAAGGTTATATGTATTTTTAACACTTGATAATGTTATCTTAAATGTTTATTTTTTATACAAAAAAATGTTACAATGTATATGAAAGATTTTTGATAATTTGAATGAATCAAAATCCAAAATTAAGTAAATACTAAAATCTATATAAACTTTATTAAACAATATAAATTTTCTGACAATACAAGTTACCTGAATGTGAGATATCACATTTACCACCATAAAAACAAAAATTAATCATCCGCTACTATTGTTTTCCCGTAAACGGTGCGGTAGCTCCCTAGTATTCATATAATGCTCCATAATTAATAGTATATATATTTAGAATATTTTGTAAAATTTAAATTATGATTCCCCTATCATCTTTATTTGATATTTTCTTAAAACTGTTTTGAATCATTATATAATACATAAATTTAATAAAAACTCTTTTTTTTTTTTGCATATGTTGGGGTTCAAATTATTTAAAACGGACATATATTACTCTTTAATGAAAAAGGAAGTGTGTGTTCAACGTCTCACATCGACTAAATACTCAATTAATGAAAAAGAAAGTGTGTGTTCAACGTCCTACACCGACCAAAATATTTAGAAAATGATGATTCAGAATCATATTATAAATAAGGCCAAAATGAATTTAAATCCAAGTGAGCAAGATGTTTAACTTAACAAGCATCCAAGTTTAAAAATTTGTATATGGTTTAATTTGGTTCTTTAGTTGAGCTATTTAATTATATTGGATAAATTCTAAATTTTAAAGAAAGTTTTAATATTATTATTGATATAGTTAAACTTAAAAAAATTATAAAATAACAAGGGACGGGTTCTATGGTGGGACGGGTTTTAACAAACATTAATATATCATTAACCCGACACTATAACGCATGTTTGTATATCATTAACCCGACACTATAACACATGTAATTGACATTTATAAATTATGATTCCCCTATCATTTTTATTTGATTTGTTTTAATGGCTTTTTAATTGTTTTGAATCATCATATAATACATAAACTTAAGTTTGAGATTCAAATTTTTTAACGGACATATATTACTCAAGTAATAAAGAAAGAAGTGCGTGTTCAACATCCCACATCCCCTAAAATATTTAGACAATAATCTATAGATTCATATTATAAACAAAACCAAAATAATCCAAATCCGAATGAGCATGATGATTAACTTAACAAGCATCTAAATTTAAAAGTTTGTATATGGTTTAATTTGGTTGTTAAGTTGAACTGTTTAATTGTATCAGATATAATAAATTTTAATCTTTAAAAAAGTTTTAAATATTATTATTGGTATATTTTAAACTTACTAAAGAGTTTAAAATATTATAAATATTTAAAATTATAAAATTTTAAAATTACAAGGGACGGGTTACATTAATATTGTATATCATTAACCTAACGCTATAACACGAGTTTGAATCGACATTTTATTTGTTAATACCATCAAAATTATAATATTATATATGTCCAATTATGTTATTTATTTTCTTTATTTTGTGTTTTGTTAAATTTCACTTATTTTTTAATGTTTCCACCATGTAAACCTTAATTATGGTTCATATATTATACTTATGGTCACATTTGCTAATTTAAATTATGTAAACCTATTTTATTTTATCCAAAGTTGAGAAACTATGTTTTAAAAACCAAACATTACATGATATTAAACTATGTAATTAATATACACATCTTATTAAATTAAATTCAAAAAATCTTAATAACTAAACTAATAATTTTAATTTACAACAAAAATATTTAAAGAAAACACAGAAACAAAAAAAATCAATCCTCGGTACCGCTGGTTAAGATTTTGCGTGAACAAATTTTTTAAACATAAAAGAACATGTTTATCGATTTGGATATCATAGAAGATGAAAAAACGATGATTTGGTTTCTTTTAGGTTATTTCATTCTCTTTTCTATTTTCTATTTTGTCTTTTTTATTTATTTTTTAAATATTTTTAAATATAAAATTAATTACATTGTGACATAATTAAATTATTAATGGTCGAATAGTTTTCTTATAAAAGTATAATATTTTTTTAAAATAATAGGGACAGGTTGGCAGGACATGTTGAATCGATTTTAATATATCATTAACCCAACGTTATATAATAGGTTAAATCCTCATTTTATTAATTTGTTAACACCACCAATAAAAATATTGGATATGTCGAATCATGTTGATTTAGTTAAGTTTGTGTGAAACAAAAAATCGACCCGCGGTACCGCGGATTAAGTCTTAGTTTATAGATATGATTAGTTAATCCAAACAATCGGTAGATATATATATATATATATATATATATATATATATATATTGTTGTATTAAGAGGATTTGATGAAGAACACAATGAACAATAGCTTTGTTTGTTCAAATTGTGTTTGTGTACATCCTCATGAAAACCAATTTGTTGATTTGTTTGAATAGTGTTGTTTTCTGTGTTTAAATTAAAGGGTTTTAATGAAGATTTTGCATTTGAATTATGGATAAGAGTTAGATATGGCCTTTATTTGACTTATTATTAATCTTTTTGTTCAACGTTGTGCTTTACATGTTTAAAAATCATAAAGTTTAAGAAACAATAGCTTTAGATAAATACAAAGTAAATAAAAAGGATCAACTGATAAATATTATATTTCACAATTAGTTTTTTTTTCTAACTATCATGATTTGAGAAAATTGTTTATTTTTAATATATATTTAAAGTTTTATTTATTTATTTTTCGATTTTGGGACATATTCTTAGAGATCTTTAAGATATATATTTTGTAAAAATTTAACAGATGTTGAAAGCTAAATTATACTCCTATAATTTTTGTGTGTTAAGCTATTATGAGAATATTTAAGACATATCCAAAATTCGTTTTTAACTAATAATCCTATATAAATAGAGGTTGATGAGCAAAGCCTATATAAATAAGTTGCAATCACAATCGTTTGATCATCTCTCTCCAACTTCCAAGCTTTTAAAATTATTGTCATAGTTTTCAATTCGTTTTGAAGAAAATGGTTATACTTTTTGTAAGAAGCTTGTGCAACAAAAACATACATTTATTTATTCATACTCAACAAAGTTATTGATTATATGATAAATTTATTAAATACTTGAATGAATTTTATTGTTTGCAGAAAGAGGAACTTCGATTTAGGGTTGCATCTACTGACCAAAGGACTAAAAATGACGCACTACGATGTATCGCTCGTTGTGAAGGTACGCCACACAACCGTATGGTTATATTTGACTAATGATTAATGAGCTAAAACAAATCATTCTTCACAGATATACGATCATAATATAGGTCTAGATCATATTATTTTAGGCTTAACATTTTAGTTATTTACTTATTTTGGTAAATAACAAGAACTATAAATTTATTTACTTAAATGATATATTAAATGTTGTTAGTAAATGACCAAAAAAGGTATTGAAAAAACTTGGACATGAAATTTGGCGTATGACTTCCATAACAAATACTCATAATTTATTTTGTAGATGGATACACCATTAATAAGTAATATGTAGAGTCATAAGATAATAGATTGCAAATTTAAATGGGAATAGGAAAAAAAATTATATTAGTAGATGATACAATAATAACCAACACATTAATATGGCAATATATAATTTTAAGATAATAGATCGCAAGATTATATAGCAGAAACAGAAATTTATTTGATAAATAAAGTATTAATACAGAAAATAATATGTTACAGCAATAAATAAAAATCCTACAATCTTTAAGTCACACAGATACTGTTCAAAATGTGTTTTATCCATTTATTAATTTGAGTAACGAATCTCATTGCCATTTTTAAAGTTTCCACTAATTTTCTTGCCATAGACTGCAAGTACTCTTAAAATTTCTAAACAAAGTGTGAAAATGTTTATTTTGTTTGTATGTTAGGAGTTGCTTTTGTTGGTTTTGATGCGGACGACGCCATAATAATTGTGAAAGGAGAAAAACTCGACGAACGTAAAATTAAGAAAAAGTTAGATAAATTTTTGAGGGATAAGGCTAGAGGAGGGTGTATCTCTTGTTTTAGTGGCTAATTATAATGTTGTTAGTGGATTTGCAGATTTTTATTTTGTATTTATCCCTATTATTAATGCAATATCATTTTTTTTGTCAACAAATATTTTCTTATTAATATGATCGAACAATCATAAGTCAAAAAGATAAACAACATTATTATTATTTTTTTCGGGACAAACAAGCTCAAAATGTTAATTTTATTTATTTTTTTGCGTCAAAATTTAAGTTCATAATATATTTTTCTGGTAACTAAAAGAAAAGAAAATAAGAAAACAAGAAAATAAGAGCTGCTGATAAATGATAATCATAAACCACCAAACCCGTCATTTGACGGAAGAACAGTTGTTGTTGCCATTCAGACGCGCTTCATCAACCTTTAGAGTTTAGAGAAAGCCAAATCAAACCTTACAATCCTCAAAATTCGATAATTCCCTTTTGCTTTACGTTCTCTCAATTAGATATATCTCTGAAAGTTTGATCCTTTAATCAATCAAATTAAGAGGCTTTGAAGATTCAAGATTGTTTCCCAATTAGTCATCCATCGGGATCGCATCAAATCTACTCCAGTCATCATCAGTAAGTTTTGACAATTCCAAATCAGAAACATGAGTTGAAAAAGAAATGTTCGAATTGTTGATTGATCCTGTCTGATTTTAAAATCATTTGGTTGGAGAAGCAAAAGGGTTTTGTTTATTCTCCTCGTGTTGCCTTCTATGGATTTGGAATAGATATGGGGATAAATTAAGGGTTTTGGCTTAAGGGTTCTTGGTAGATTCATTTCAAGATTTGGTTTGGTGTTTAATATGATACAAATGTGGAAATTTTTTAGTTTCTCCCACTCAATAAATTTCGAAGCTTGTGAGGGAGAAAGTCGTGGTTTTGTTTGTCAACTATGTGTGTTTCTTTAATCTTGAAACCTCGACCCGTAGATATTGTCTTGAGAGGGAACATAATCTTCTGATCCAAACACTTGATTCTGGTTTTGTAGAATCCTAAATGTTTATGCTTTCAATGATTCAATCTCCAATTCTGATCAATGAGTCTATTGTTGAGTTTGATTTGAAGCTTTTGTTCTTTCCAACAGACAATAAGATTGAATCAAGGGAATTGAGATTTGCGGTTTTGTGCGGGTTTTGTTTCAACTTCTTGGATTTGAAGTGGTTAAGGGATGGATGAAAATAATGGAGGTTCAAGTTCACTTCCACCTTTTCTTACTAAGACATATGAAATGGTAGATGATTCTTCTTCTGATGCGATCGTTTCTTGGAGCGATAATAACAAAAGCTTCATCGTTAAGAACCCAGCAGAGTTTTCAAGAGACCTTCTTCCAAGATTCTTTAAGCATAAGAATTTCTCAAGTTTCATCCGTCAGCTTAATACATATGTAAAGTTTTCAGCTTTGTATCTCATCACTTTGGGGTCAGATTTTTGCTGCGTTGCTTTGACTAACCTTTTCTGTTTTGTTTTTGTAGGGTTTTAGAAAAATTGATCCTGAGAAATGGGAATTCTTGAATGAGGATTTTGTTAGAGGTCGACCGTACCTTATGAAGAACATTCATAGACGAAAACCGGTTCATAGCCACTCATTAGCGAATATACTAGCGCACAATCCATTGACGGAATCAGAAAGGCAGAGCATGGAGGATCAGATCGAAAGGCTGAAAAAGGAGAAAGAAGGTCTTCTAGTGGAGTTACAGAACCAAGAGCAAGAACGGAAAGATTTTGAGCTGCAAGTAACGACATTGAAAGATCGGTTACAACATATGGAGCAGCACCAGAAATCAATAGTGGCATATGTTTCACAGGTTTTAGAAAAACCAGGACTTTATCTAAACCTCGAAACCCATGAGAGAAGAAAAAGAAGGTTACCAGAGAATTCGCTTCCTGCAAGCCTGTCACACATAAAGCAGGTCGAAAACTTAGAATCTTCTCTAACGTTTTGGGAGAATCTTGTATCAGAATCATGCGAGAAGAGTGGTGTACAGTCATCAAGCATGGATCTTGATGCGGCTGAGTCAAGTCTAAGTATTGGCGCTACCCGACCCAAATCATCAAAGATTGATATGAACTCAGAGCCGCCCGTTACCGTTACCGCAGCTGCTCCAAAAACAGGGGTTAACGATGACTTTTGGGAACAATGCTTGACAGAGAATCCGGGATCAACCGAGCAACAGGAAGTTCAGTCAGAGAGGAAAGATATCGATAATGATAATGGTAATAAGATTGGAAATCGAAGGACGTTTTGGTGGAATTCAGGGAATGTAAATAACATTGCAGAGAAAACTTGATATGAATGAGAGGTTTTTGTAAAATAGATGTTTTTTTTTTGCTTCCTCTGTGTATTTCTGTTCATTATTACTCTGTTAATGTGAAAGCCAAATCTCTATTGTTTGAGACATGAGTACCATAGGCATATTTCAGTTATAATTAGCAGAGCCGGTCGCCTATGAACAAAGAGAGTCACAAAGCATTTAAGAAAAGAGAAACAATAAAATGCCAAAAATGTATTAAAAGAGAAAAAAAAAACCTCCGATGCCGGGAATCGAACCCGGGTCTCCTGGGTGAAAGCCAGATATCCTAACCGCTGGACGACATCGGATTTGATGATCTGTTTACTTATATTTAATGAATATCTCAATTTTAGTAGATATTCAATGATATTGGGCAAACAGACCATGAATAGATCTATGAAACAATTGGTTTGGACTCAGACCACTTTTTGATATGATGAAATTGCAAAAGATTTTGTTATGCAACAAAAGTCATTTTCCCAAGAAAGAATATATTGCCAACAAAATGTTTTCACGAATAAAGATTTCAAGAAGATTATATAGCTACAAAGGTTACATTATGATCAAAGAAAACTAAGAAGAAGAAGAAACCTATCTAAGAGGAGATCTCGTTGATAGACATTTCCCACAAGAGACAAGCTTCAACAACGAATGTAATCGTATCCTTCTTCTTCTCATCTTCAATCTCGTTAGCTACAATCAGAATTTCAAATTTTCAATTATAAATAATAATCATTTTTTTCCTAAAGATGAAAACTTTCGTTTTGAAGATGATGGTTTTAGTCAGGATTTTTTCACAAGAATCGAACCAAAACCAAATCGAAATTCATAGAGAAATTTTGTGCAAATAAACCAAATAAACCGAATATTTAACAATTTTTAATCATTTTAATTATATATATACAAAATACAAAATACTTTTAAAATATTATAAAAATATGTAGTATGAATTAAAATTAATTAGTTGTTTTATTATACAACTCAATCAGCATCAAACTTGAACAGAAAAATTGAATATTTACCTTGCGACGAGTGTTTCTGGACACTTTCCAACATATCAAGCTTCTTGTTCTTGGTTCAAGTCTCCTGTAAAATCAACGAATTATCAAACAATTTTTTACAAAACAAATAATTTAAGGAACAACTTTTTGGTTAATAATCTTACAAATTCTCTTGTTCAAGCTTATTAGCAATCAAGACGGCTTTGTGTTTGGACCAACTGTTTCCTTCAGCTTGCTTGATCACTTGAGCCAACGAAACTTTTCCTTTCACAATGCTCTGGTTCTGATTCTGGTTTTGACTGGCTTCCAAGTGTTTCCTTCTAACTCGAGTCATTGGAGATTCAGATTCAGGTACTTCTATGATTTCGCTTCTTCCGCTTTCGTGGTATCTCTCACCATTACTTAAGCCTTGTAATGACGATAAACCGACGTTTTCCGGGTCTTTCTTTGACTCGGTTCTGAACTCTAACGTGACTGGAGATCCAAGAACCGCCTCAAACGCTTTCAAAATGTGATCTTTGAAATTCTCAGCCGTTGATTTTGCTATTGGTGAGTTGAATATTAACTGCACCATAGGAGCTGCCGAAAATAACAAGTTAGAATTTCGAAAACTATTTTCATATGATCAATGCTCTGTCTATACATTTACCTGAGCCGATACTAATCGAAAATATCTTTCCTTCTTTATAAAGAAACTCTCTTAGACCGTTAACTCGAACTTTCTCGATAACCGCTAACCAAATATCTTCAACCGAAGGTCGGTTTTTGCAACTGAAACCTTGCTTACTACCATCTCTTCCTGTTCCGGCTACAGCGCCATTTGAAGGATCTGAATCCGTCAATGGAGTATGGTTAAAGCTAGCATCAGCGGAAGAACAATGCGGAAGCAAGTATTGCTTATCAGGAGCTAGCTGGAGCAATGCAGCAGTGAGCCAGGTTAGTTTATCGTTTGATACTCTCAACTGTTTTTCTGATTCAGATAACGTTTTCAAAGCTTGTTTCAGCTTCTCCATATCTTCTTTAGACACTGCAACAATGAAAAATCGGTTAATTACAGTTACAAATACTTCTTATTTTAGGATGAGACAATGTTTTAAGCTCACGTGGACGTCGCCGGAAAAACTTTCTTTTACATTGTTCTTTCGTGAAATCGTAGCTTCCTGCTAGTATATCGGTTATGACAGTTGCAAGCTGTGACATCAAAGCTAATGGCTCTAGACCAGTTTCCATTATTATTCTTAGGTTCTTTACGGTGTTGACAGTATCCGCGGATAAGGCTAGATCAAGAAGATCAACCAATTTCTCATCAGAGATCAACCCAACCTGAAAAAAACAAGAACATAATGAGAAAAAATGTCAATGGAAAATGTTCAAAAAGTTCCGATTACGAAAAGTTTTGATCTTTACCATTTCTTGAACTAAAGGAACAGAGATTCTTGTTCCGAGCAAACTCAACTGTTCAAGAGTCATTTCCGCATCTCTCAAGGAACCATCTGATCTCGAAGCAACAAGCTTCAATGCATCTTTATCGATATCAATCTCTTCCTTTGATGCAATCCGTTGCAAGCAATCAATGATATCCACGTCTTTGAGCTTAGGGAAAAAGAACTTTTGACACCTCGAAACTATGATGTGAGGCAAAACATCAAGACTCGAACATACAAGAATGAAAACCACACGACGAGGTGCTTGATCCACGATTTTTGAAAGCGCATTCCAACAATCTGTTGACATAGTATCGCAATCATCGAAAATGAATGTAAGGTGCTGTCTTTGCTGCTGATGGATGATCATTTTATCGACCAAATTCTCAAAGTCAAATTTTTTGACAGGACCCATTTCCCGAATGTACCGGTTCTTACCATCATCATAAGAAACACACGAACTGCATCTCCCGCAAGGCTTTGATTGTTCTGTAGAATGGCAGTTCAACGCTCTAGCAAAAATCCGAGCACAAGATGTTTTTCCGGTTCCATTTGGACCATGGAATACATAAAGAAGTCCAACTCTTCGTTTAGCAACAGCATTAGATAGAGCTTGTACCACCAGATTCTGTCCCAAAAGATCCCGGAATGTTCTTGGAGCGTACTTCTGCGTAAAATTTTGATGCCACCGAGCATTTTTTCGGCTGCTCTTCTTACCAAATTCTGAATCTTTTTCATTCTTGAGCAAATTGTCGGCGAAAATACCCAATTCGCCTGAGTAATCATGCACCCATTCTTCATTGTCTGGGCTATCGACTAAAAGAAGTAACGCCTCATGATCAGAGGAGCTTGAATAAGACAACATTGGCATATCAGTTTCGCCTTTCCTTCCCTTTGAATCAGACATTCCACAAGATAAACTCCGACCAGCTATATCAAGAAAAGTTTTGCCTCTATGATGAATTCTTGACCAATTAAACGGTAGTCCACAACCGTTTCTCGGAACAGCTCCATTCATGTTCTGTTCTCTCTGTCTTCTTCCTCCTTCCTCATACTTCTCACCACGAGGCACCGAGTTAGAAGCAATAGACATCTCACTCTCATTACCAACACTGTCTCTAACATTAACCGCCCGTCCCGCTCTCCTCGTCCCTCTAAACTTCCGTCTTTTATGTCCATTACCGCGCGGTCTAACATTACGAGAAACCAAATCATCACTATCTCCTCCAACCTCGTTTAACTGATCAGACAGAGTCTTGACAATAGCCTCATTGACCTTATTAACCCTATCTTTCGATCCCGAATTCACCGAAGCAACACTATAAACCTCATTCACGTCTTCGAATTTATAACTCTTCCTACTCGACCTATCAAACTTTTCATCAGAAGGAGTCACTTTAGATGTCCCAAAATTCACAATTGGAGACGAACCAGAGTACCTAAGACCAGATTTCTTAATCACATTATCAAGAGATCTTCTTCTTCCCTCACGTGAATCCTTATGATCTTCTTTCGAATTCGGGCTAGCTGATGGGTCTCTAAGTGATCTTGATCTCTGGAGAACGACAAGGTCTCTCATAAGAAGAGACCGGTCCGTTAAAACCGGACTCTGCTTGTTGTTGTGCATATGGTTCTTCAAGTGAATACAGTTGGTTAGGTGAATATGGTTACGAAGATGCTCACCGATGTCTCCATTTGTATCTTTCAGAATCCGTGAAGATGCAACCTTACTCATGAATATGATCACAAGTGTTCTGTTTTCTTCGATAGAATCTTGTCCAAGTATCTATAGAAGAACCAAATCGAGCTGTATCTCATTTTCTTGAGCAAAATCTTAAAAGTTTCCAAATATGAAAAACGATTTCACTGACTTTGGTAATAGCCCAAATTTCCCCCAAGATTCACTGAACTTACCAATCAAAAAACTCCCCAAAATCCAAAATTTAAGGACCCATTTGAGCAAAAGGGTAAACTTTTTGAGCTATGTGCTTCTTCTAGTACTTGAAGGTAAGAAAATAAGAAATAAAAACCAAACCCAGAATGCTAAAATCTGGAAAAAGCTCTGTTTCTTTATAGAAAAGATTCAAAATATACTATTGAGAGACCAGCAACAAACAAAAAAAGAAACTGAAGGGTCCGTTTCAAAGATTGCAAGTGGGGGAATAAAAGGAGAAACGAGAGGGACACAGTTTATGAAAGAAGTCACAGATGTCTCTCCTCTTTTCTTTCTTTCTTCACCAAACATTCACATGTAGAGAACCTGAGAGAGGTTCCTCTGGAGAAAGCGATGGTTTTTGGCAGGAAAAAGCAAAAACAAAACGCTGTTTTCGAGTGTAGAGAGAGAGATGTTTTGAGTTTTTCACTGTTCAGAGAGAGAAAGAGTGGGAATCTTGAGAGAGAGAGAGAGGTTTTGATGGGTTTCTTTGATTTTGAGATCTGTTTACGGACACGAACACAGAGGCAAATGGAGAGGAAGCAGAGCACATTGCCAATAAAGCGGTTTGTCCGTTTCCGGGAAATGAAATAGATATAAAAATTACATATTTTTGTAAAAAATGTTTGGTTGGGTTTATAAAAAAAATGGACCAAATTGTTCGCACCTTTGAATTTAACTGTTTTTTTTTTTTGACGACCTTTGAATTTAGCTGTTGCTTTGTTTGTATTATTAGTAGTTAAGTTATGATGTGATGGGTGATGTTGTGCGTCAACTGGAACAAGAGCTGGATAAAATATTCGTTAAACTGACTTCAATCCGTTATTAGTTTTGATTTACTTCGAAAAACTCATATATGCATAACTTTAAAAGACCTTAAAATTTTAAAGATGGATATCTGATCCGCTTTAGTATATGTATACAAATATATAGAGATAATTATATTTATAAATTGTATAATTTTTATTAACAAATTGTATGATTATTATTCATATATGTTGTTGGAGATAGGATTGTCAATTCTATCCGGTCCATTACAAAAGTTCAAAACATATCTGTTTAAAGCCCTAAAAGGGAGCCCGGTCCCTTCAGCCAGCAGTGTTGATCAGTCACCTCGGACACGGAATTCGAAAAAGCAGGTTCCCGTTCTGACACATTGCTGCTACTCGAGTGCGACTCGGCAAAAGAGCTGACTTTGCCGCCCACGCGCTGGGCGAGAGATTTGCTTCGCCAAACACGCGCTGAGCGGGAAATGCAGTTGGCCAGCTATAAATACTCCATGTACTTCATTAATGAGGGGGATCCGCAAATCGCTGAATATTTCTGTACCCAAACTAAATTGAAAACATTTGTAATGCCTCCGACGAATCTTTTAGAACGCCGAACTGAATCCCAGCTGACTCAGTTCGTATTTTTAAACGACCACCGTCTTTTGGTCAAATACAAGATTCCGATCTTAAACCTCGAACTGTTCTAACGTTTCCTGAGTAGTTTATCGCAGCCTTTTTGAATCTATTATATTAAACGATAATATCGCCCCCGCACTCATCACTAATCAATCACTCATCTCTTATATTGAATCATCACTTGTTTATTTTATATTAGTCTTTCTTGAGACTAACATATGTCATTTTTTAAATAGTTATATTTGGTTAAAATTTTGTTTTTATACATTTTTTAATTTTATAGTTATTTTTGAATATTTGTGAAACATATCAAATATCTGGCAAATAATCCGGATTCTAACGGATATCCAAACAGTAAATATATGGTTACTTATAGAGCATATATAAATAAATAAATTGATTACCCGGACGGAGTGGAGCATATCACATATATCATTAAATCCGCACTTTATATACTTCTAACATCAACAATTCAAAAACATAAAAATTGCATTATACAATTCCTATTGTCCATTATGCATTATATTGAGATAGGAAGAAGAAACTAATGAAATAATATGTTTATATATATATATATATATATAATAAAAAATATTAGGGGTAAATTCTAACAAACATGCAATTTTAAGAAAATACAAATATTAGTATAGGCATATTTTACTAATTTATATATATTTGGGTGGTTCTCAAAAATATCACATTTTAAGTTTTTGTCCAGCAATATCCTCAATAGTTTAATTTTTTAATAGTATACAAACTCAATATTAAAAATGACTCAAAATTTCAATGGTGAAATTATAAACTCTAAATTAGAAATAGAAAACCCAAACATAATGTTTCAATATTATTTGTGCTTTATTTAGGGTAGATAACTATTTGTACACAAAAGTTTTTTGTATTAAAGGATAAATATAATTAGTGTTATTATTGGAACAAAAACTTTAGAGAATCTCAATTGGGATCTTTTATGTAGAGACTCCTAATTAAAAAAACAAAAAAAGTAATTAAAAAAAGAGGAAATAGAAGGAGGAGACTTTGAGAGACTCTCAATCCACTTGTCTCATTTCAATTGATTCAATGTTTTAAAAAAAAAAATTAAATCATATAACTAAAATCTATTAAAATATTAATATAATTTGGTTGAGATATTCTTTTTGAGAAACATATTAAAAGGAGGTGCTCTTAAAGATGTAGTATTTTAGGGTACATTCTCTATCTATCTATATTAGTAAATTTCTATAATAATTAATTTATAATATTAACGAGACTATATATTTATATAGGATTTTCAAAAAAATTATTAATATATAGAGGTATTACTGTATATGATTTAACAAATGCATGTTTTGTTAGCAAGATGCATAATTTACCTAGTAAAATGGTTTAGCAAAATTAAAACGGAATAAATATACAGTGATATGTAAATTAGTTACGCATATAAGTAACTACTAGAAAATGTTTGAGGTTTCGCTAAAAGTATCATCTACTCCTCAGAGCATCACCATTGGAGATCTCTACACTAGAGGCTCTTCTATAAAAAAATATAAAATAATGAAAAATGAGAAAATAGAAGAATAGGAGTCTCTCAAATGAGAGACTTTGAGAAACTCATTAGAGACTTTCAATCCACATGTCACATTACAATTGATTCATCTTTTTAAAAAATTAAAATTTAATCATAAAACCAAAATCTATTAAAATACTAATATAATTTGGTTGAGAGACTCATTTTGAGAGACTCATTGATGGAGATGCTCTAATGGTTTTATTAACCTCATCCATTTAAATCACTGTTATCTCTTTTTCTAAAAGGACAATTATCGTCTTTTTTTTTGGGACCCAAAAATATAGGAGAAGTTAATATAAGCAATGCAAAGAAAACGATAACTCTAAAACTAATTACCAAAACTTAAAAGAACTAATCAGGTAATAATCCGATCATTTCGTTCAAACAAACGGTCAAGTTTGGGATCACTCTGGCCTTTGACCTTACGAAATTAATTTAGATCTACTCATTTCATAAGTTTGGGATCAGTTAATGTGACCCATAAATGAACTATTGTTAATTCTGTACACACTGACATGCATCCAAGAAAAATTAAATACTTCAAAGTTTTGATCATATAACACGATGTTAAACAAATAGTATTTGTAATTGGGTACTTAATTAATGCGTAGCTCCAAAATCCAAGGAACAAAAAGACATGATAACTTGAGAGACGAAGAGTGAAGACCATTTCTGACACGTTTTTTTAAAGTTTTGCCTTATCGATAACTTTATAGAAAATTGTGGAGGGAGGGGATCATTTTGAATCAAACCTAGTGACATACTACTTATCAATAAAAAAAAAGAAAACATAAATCTCTATTTTTCTTGTCAGTATTTATTTTTAATCTTATGACCTATCCTTGTTCTGTAAACTCAAAGCTGGTCAAGAATTTGTCAACTGTCAAAGGTTCATTGCTTCATTAGATCATTTTGCCCCAAAAAAGTTCACAAATCCTGACTGTACATCTGTTTCTCAACCACCACGTGTCACCATCTCCCACCTTAGATTCCAGTAAGGCAGTAACTATACAGAGTGTGTAACTGTGTACTACTATCAATTGCTAAGAGTATTGAATATGAGAGACTTACTTCAGATTATGGTCTTTATACTTCTTCTTCTACTACTTACTTTTTGTAGTAACTATACACTAAGCTTTGCTTTTTGTGCCAATGTTCTTGGAAGTTACTGTCCCTCCTCTAGAATCAGATTTGTGGGCTCACTTAGTACATACCTAGGAAGCTCATATCTAGCACCTGCATTGAGTAAGAACAAGCAGATTCAGTAAGGTAATATAACAAAAAAAGAGAGAAAAGAATCAGATTATGTATTACAAACCTCTTTCATCCCAGCACAATGTTAGATCATGGTTCTGGACAATCACGCCTGCACTGTCAACAATAGTTTGTGCTAGTTTCAAATCAGCTTCAGCAGCAGCTCGAAGCGCTTCCCATATCTCTGCTTAACAAAAAATTTAACTCAGTTTCCAAATGTTCATAGTGCAATGCAGATTATAAGAAAGAGAGATATGTACCTCTTTGACCACCATAGTGTGGAGACGTGTCCCAAAATTCCTCACGCATATTCGTAAGTTGTGCCCTTGTGATTGGCTCAGTATGTGCCCACGGTTTTGGTTTCCGGATTTTCTTCCTCTTTGCTGTCAACATACAAAAATTCACATCAAAAAGAAACATCAAACATCTACATACACTTTCAATTTCAAAAAGAGAATGCAGAACTCAAGAATCCTGGTGTATTTTCATAGAACAAAAACAACTGTTCTGCCATTTCAATCACACCACTGACAACAATTTTCTCTACATATGCTAAAGCCATCTACATCAGAAGATAATCAAGACTCAAGATCATTCTAAATTCAGAACAGTATATGTTCAAGATCATTCTAATCCTGCGAATTGTGGTTTTATTAGCTTCAACATTTGCAAATTTGTACGAATTACAATGCAAGATATGCGAAATCCCTAAATAATTGTTCTCGAAACTAGATTTCGCTCAAAACCTCTCCAGGAATCACAAACATTATTACAACAATCGATTGTATCAAATCGTAGCCAAATATTCTGAAAACGGAGTGAGAACCTCCACGAACGATTGTACTAAATGAAAAATAATTTACAAAAGATAATTAGAGTGAAGAATCGAATTTTCTAACCTCCTTTGGCCTGAGAAGATCCGATACAACCCATTCTCGAACAGTACAAAATCGACCGCCGGAGCCTAACGGAGAACCTTTACCGCCTATAAGAGTTTCACGGCGTTTACAGCGACAAAAATCGCCGGAGAGGTCTTCAAGAGTCGTCTTCAAGGTCAATTCCGTTTTGACTCCAAAATTAGTTTGTTAGACAGAAGAAGAAAAGTGAAACAGATCTCTCCGCTTTATACTCACTTTTACTTGCCACGTCATACGTGTATTCTTTTTATATTATATCTTGATTGATCAAACATTCAGCGTCTGTAGTCCAACGGTTAGGATAATTGCCTTCCAAGCAATAGACCCGGGTTCGACTCCCGGCAGACGCATTATATATTTTTGTTTTTTAAATTAGAAAACATTAAACATAAAAATATATAATGACGAAAGCGTCCTCGCCTTTATCGAAGCAAGCATGCCAATCGATCAGAACGCGTGAGCAGGGCGTTTTAGTAATTTCCGTACATAAATGCTACTAGATTTTTGTGATAAAGACACAACGCAAGTCCTTTCTCTTTCTCGTTTGATATTTTCAATTCCGCGTCTTTCTCTGTAAATCGAAAAGATCTTGAAATTTCAAATCTCATTTGTTTTTGTTTTTAAACTTGAATCGCAATACCATTTTCTCTTTCTCGAATCAGAAGGAGGAGCAAAGTTAAAGTTAAAATCTTTTAAAAGAGAGGATCAATGGCGGGTTACAGAGCAGATGATGAATACGATTACCTATTCAAGGTTGTTTTGATAGGTGATTCGGGTGTAGGCAAATCCAATTTGCTTTCACGATTCACTAAGAACGAGTTTAGCCTCGAGTCTAAATCCACGATTGGTGTTGAGTTCGCGACTCGTAGTTTGAATGTTGATGATAAGGTCATCAAAGCCCAGATTTGGGATACTGCTGGTCAAGAAAGGTCTCATCTTTTTCAACCACATTGTTCATTTCTCGATCTGGTTCCTTAGATTTGAAATTTTTTGTGGAAACTTTGTTTTTATGGTTTAGGGTTTAGATCTTTGTCAATTGTTTCAGATTTATTGGCTTTATCACATTTACAAGAAGAGATCTGGATTTGTATGTGATTTTGTGTATGATTAGAAAGTTATTAGCTTTATCTAGTTTCTTCTGTTGCTTTTGCTAAGAATAGTTTATGTAAGAGTGCTTGATTGGCTAAGGATAGTTTATGTAAGAGTTGCTTTTGCTAAGGATAGTTTATGTAAGAGTTGCTTTTGCTAAATATAGTTTATGTAAGAGTGCTTGACTGGTTTCAGTAACTTCATTTCTACGATTCTTCAGCTCTTCTTTCTCAGATTTCGCTAAAGATTCTTGAATCATTATTGGTTTCTCGGATTAGTTTCTTGCTTTCACTGATCAGTTTCTTGAAGCTTTACTGAATTGTTTATGTAAGAGAACTTGATGGTTTCAGTGGGATTCTTAACTCTTCATTTGAAGCTTCACTTAGTTTAATTTTGAATTGAAAAGCTGATTGCTTTGTATGATATGCTATTCTCCAATTCTCTGATCAGTTTGTAAAGCCTATACTTAGGCAACTTAGCCTGATTTTGAAACTGAGAGCTTCTTGCTTTATATAACTTTTTTATTCTCGGTTTTTTCTTCGCATTAACTATGTTCCGATGTCTTGGTTAACTTAAATCTCAGTTTCATTGACAATGTTTGAGTAGGTATCGAGCCATCACTAGTGCGTATTATCGAGGAGCTGTTGGAGCGCTTCTTGTCTACGATGTAACCCGACACTCAACATTTGAAAACGTTGAGACGTGGTTGAAAGAACTCAGAAACCACACTGATCCAAACATTGTAGTCATGCTCGTGGGCAACAAATCTGATCTTCGCCATCTTGTGGCTGTTCAGACAGAAGATGCTAAATCATTTGCGGAGAAAGAATCTCTCTACTTCATGGAAACCTCAGCTCTTGAAGCCACTAATGTTGAGAACGCTTTCGCAGAAGTCCTCACTCAGATCCACCACATTGTGAGTAAGAAGGCGATGGAAGCTGCTAGCGAATCCGCTAATGTTCCATCGAAAGGAGACAAGATCGATATTGGTAAAGATGTTTCTGCTGTGAAGAAAGCCGGATGCTGCTCAAACTAATAAGAGAGTAGATTTATTGATAACGACCTGAGGATCTGTTTTTGTTAACCGGTTCTTGAGTTCTTCTGAATATGAAGATTGCTTTTAGGTTGATCAATGATGCCAATTTGGTGTATTTCTGTTACATGTATAATTCTACCAATGTTATTGTTTGAAAATGCTTTGTCAAATTTTCAGAACCCTAAATTATATTATCTCAAACCATAGGATTGTTGGAACAGAGTGATAGATGATTTTATTTCGGTTTAACATAATTTGGGTTTCGTTTCGTTTCATTTCTGTTTCATTATATCGGTTCAATTTGGTTAAGTTGTACTAAAATCGATTTCTGTTATAATAATAACCGGTTCAGTTTTGGTAAGGTTCGGTTAGCTTTTTTGTTCATCCCTATTTTGGGCACAATTTAGAGCTTGAAACTGAGCAATCGCCGGAGAAACTCACAGGAGTTATAGAGCTATGGCAATGGAGGAGCCAAGGAAGCTGAGAGGCCACAAATCAACTGCCACTTGTTGTATAGCTTCTAGTGACCGGCCGGGACTTGTTCTCACTTCCGGCGAGGTTTCTAAAATCTCTCTATTTCTTATAATTCGATATTTTAGGGTTTTACGAAGATTATTTAACAATTTGAAAGATGGATTGAAGGATGGTTGCGTTTGCTGGTTTGATTTGCGGTGTAAAGATGTTCAATTCATCATCGACGTTGGAACAGAACCAGTTTCATCTCTTTGTTTTAAGACAGGTTTTTGTCTCTGTTTGTGTGTGTTTGTCTCTCTCTTTCTATCAATTTTCATCTCTTTGTTTCACAATTGGTGATAAATTTTCTTGGATTTTCAGGTAATGAGAACATTCTCTATGCTTCTTCTGGAAACGAAATCAAGTCTTTTGATGTTCATACGGTGAAAAAGAAAAAAAATTTGAAACTTTGATAAAACTATAAACAAATTCTTCACTTTGGTTAAATCTTCTCTGTTTCTGTATTTCTATAGCTAAATGCTACTTCGTGGAAGCCATTAGAGAGTTACAATTACAACAAAGATGAAGTAAACCAGGTAAGAATACTAAAAACCTCGACTTTTCGAAAAAGTTATAAAATTTACATACGAAACTCACGTTGATATCTTTTAACTATCTTGATTTGATAAAGGTAGTATGCAATGGAAGATCATCTTTTCTTGCTTCGGCAGATGATTCTGGCGATGTTAAGGTACACTCAATGTTTGTTCGTTTACATAAAGATGAATTTGTGGAACATATTTCGGTTTAATTAGTTTGCTCGAACACAGATCATCGACATTGGTCAGAAATGCCTTTACAAAACCCTTAGAGCTGGTCATACTAGTGTATCCTTACTTCGTTGTTATTGTCCCTCCCATCTGTGAAATTCTTCTAACCTCGAAAAAACTCTCTTAAGTCAATACCTTAATGTGACTTTTAAGATATGCAGTTCTGTGCAATTCATTCCATGGAGACCTTGGGAAGGTAACTAACGGCTTAATGTGATTTGTTATTATATATGTATTTTTTCGAGGTTTCTAAAATGTGTAATTTCTTACAGTTTTAACTGGTGGACTTGATTCAAAGCTTGTTTTATGGGATTTCTCAAAAGGTCGCTCACAAAAGATTATAGACTTTGGTAAAGCCTATACCACTGATACGGGTTTCTTTTGCCTCGTATACATGCAATAAATCTGATTTCACAGGTCGCTTCTGTAAATCTTTCAGGTTCCGATACACATAATAACTCAGGACAATGTCTAAACCCTGCATTTGTTCACTCAATTGCAATCCCGGAAATGGACATGGTTGATAAGTTAGACAAGATATGCGCAGTTGCTAGAGGTGATGGAATTGTCGATTTGATCAATATCGAATCAGAACTTTCCCGAAAAGGAACATCATCGAAAAGAAGCAGCAGCAGTAGCAACAATGTGATCAAAAGGGTTTGTTTAGATTACTCTGTTGGTGGACACAATGCTGCGGTGTCTTGTGTCGCTTTTTCTCTGTTTCAGGAGAAAGGTAGATTCTTGATCTCAGGTGGTAATGATAAGACAGTCAAAATATGGGATTGCTTTAAATGTCTTAATTCAGACAACAACAATAACAGAGAATTCCTCCATTTGAATATTAACCTAAGCAAGAAGGTAGTTAATTAAAGTTCTTTTGCTTTTTCCACTTTTTCTTTCTCTTTAGTCTGATTCTGACATCTATTGGGGTTTCTTAAACAGGTGAATTGGCTTTGCACGAATCAATCTGATTCTGAGAATCTTGTTGTTTGTGACACCACCAGAGTGGTTAAGGTTTACTCAATCTCGTAATTAAGCCTGCTGGGAGCTGGGTTATAAAATGACTGATATGTTCATCTTTGTTTCACATTTTTGTTATTGGACTTTCTCAAGTGGTTGCTTGATCCACAAGTTAGTTATTTGTTCGTCAGTACCAAATTATAAAGACTAAACCGGCTTCTAGACCAGTAGAAATACTTTGGATCAAAATGCGATAGCATGAATGAATAAATAGTAACAACCAAAAATAAGTATCTCCATTCAAAATAAAATATATCAACAATACAAAAATGTCGACAATGTAAAAAATTAATTAATCAAAATATTATTCAACTGTTTTAATGTTATTCAATAGTAAAAGCAATTAAATCAAAAAAAATATAGGTCAACAATTCAAAAATTCAATCATAAATATGTCAACATAAAATCAAAGAAGTTTACCGAGACCAAAAATATATAAGTTAATAAAAAAACTTATAAATCAACAAATAAGAAAAATAAGTTAACAATTTAAAAAATAGACCATATAAAAAATTAGTTAACCAATATATGGATATGGAGACGTAGTCCTTGGACTTACAGTACCATCAGATCCTATATTCTTAGGCGTCACTATGGAATTTGAAGTTCTTATTCTTCACCATAATCTTCGCTAGTACATCATGGCTGAGCAATTCCTCTTCATTAACCTCGTCATTAACCTCGCCCTTTACTTGATGTTACCAAAAACAGTTTCGGTTTCTACACTTGTAAGTAGAAATTGATTATTGGAATCCGAGAACCTCTAAAGTGAGTGAAATATTTCAGTCTTTTGGAAACTAAATTGAGTAACCATAATCATAGAAAATTCATACCTTGATCATGGGGCACTTCTCCCTTGCTTGTTCTCGAGATACAGCGTGGCAAGTTGTCTCTAGATAGGGTAGTGCTAGTTGTCTCAACATAAAAAAAATTAGCACAATATCTTAATAGTAAAATAAAATAATCTAATCATTGAGCAAACCATTTTTAAATAAGTGCTCGTTGTGTACATAGCTAATATGTAAAAGACAAAAAGGAATTATGTAAGCGACTAAACTCAAAATTGATTTTAGCAACGTATTACGTTGTTGTCGTTTTGTCGATCAAATCAAATATATTTGAAAAAAAGTGTTAGAACTATAAAGAAGATTAAATAATAAATTTCAAACTTGATTTCTAGAGATTTAGTGTAGTAGATTAGAGACATGCCATGACATATCTTTAGTGTTCGCATAGATCATTAAGTAAGAAAAGTAAAAACATAATAAAGAAGGCAAAAAGCCTCGATTATAAAGAAGAATTACACATTAACTCTAATAAAACAAATACTTAACTAATACCTTTATTTTGTGGAAGTTAATATTGTATTCTTCAAGCTTGCTCCTATTTTTTTTTGCGGAAAGCTGTCACACGACCATAAGTATTGATCGAATCGAGCTCATAGTTAAGTATCCTAATAATCTGCTTGATATTACTAAAAACTAATTTGGTTTTTACACTTGTAAGTAGAAATTGATTATTGGAATTCAAAAACTTCTAAAGATAGTGAAAAATTTTCAAGTCTTTTGGAAACTGAACCATAATCATAGAAAATTTATACCTTGATCATGGGACAATTGAATATTTTGGTAATCATAGACAAAGCGCTTCTCTCTTGCTTGTTCTCCAAATATATCGTGGCGAGTTGTTTCTGGATAGGGTAGTGCACACAATCCCTATGAACACTAATCTTTTTACTGAGGCTATATATGCGTTCGTCAACATTTTCCTTTGTTTTTTGAAAACTATGCTGCATCTCCAGTGGATCATGTTCGCCATTGGATGTTCAAAACAATTGTCTTAATTCGAACGAGAGATGTGAAAAGAGAACAGTGAAGAAGAGGAACAATAAGAAGAAAATTCAAATTTAACACAATATCTTATATTAAAATAAAAACAAGCTAATCACTGAGCAAACCATTTTCAATTTTGTGCGTTTTCTGTACATATCTAATATGTAAAAGACTAAAATGAATCATATAAGCGACTAAACTCAAAATTGATTCTAATTAACCATGTATTACGTTGTTCTCGTTTTGTCGATCAAAACATATTTGAAAGAAAAGTGATGAGAACTAAACAGAAGATTAAATAATAAATCTGAAACTTGATTTTCTAGAGATTTAGAGTATTAGATTAGAGACATGACATGTCTTTAATTTTCGCAGAGATCAATAAGTTAGAGAAAAAAAAACTTAATAGTGAAGGCCTAAAGCCTCGATTATGAAGAAATATTGCATATTAACTCTAATAAAACAAAAGTTGACCAATATATTTTTGTCTTGAGTTTTTCTTGAAAACCTAATTGAAAGATTTTGATAAATACACTTATTTTAATAAGTGATTTGAAAAGGGACATTTTTATAAATACTCTATATTTTATAGAAAATTTGAAAAATATTCTTAATTTTACAATAATTTGAAAACAACTCTAAAATGACCATAATGCCCTTTTATTTATCTAATCATTGTAATTAAATTTGAAATAATTAAATTTAAATAATATAATTCGTAATAAATATTTTAACACTCAAAAACTAAGAAAAATGACCTAATATATTTAAAGTAACCATTATCTGATATTTTAACTAAAGAAAAATTAAAAAGAATATTGTTGATAATACAATATAGATTTATGATATCTTTAAAAACAAGTTTCTGTAATTATATAATTTATAAAATATTAAATTATGATTTATAAATAATAATATTTTCGATAGACTTATTTTATTATATCTTGATTCATTAATAAAATTGATTTTTTAAAGTATCGACTTATATTTTCACTTATGTTAACTTAATTTTCTTCTTCATCGACTTATTTTAACACAGTCGATTTATGTTTTCAATGGTTGATTTATAACATAATCGGTTTTATAATTTGTTGACTTATTTTTTTGTTCATCAAGTAATATTTTTTTTTTTGTCGACTTGTTTATTCATAGTAGATTTAATTCATTCTATATTGACTTATTAATAAGTCGATTTTTTGAACTATCAACTTTTATTTTATTTTGTCGACTAAATTTATTTTCTATAGACTTTTTCAAAAAGACTCGACTTATATTTTGTTTGATTAATTTTTTTACATAGTCAACTTTTTTAAACGGTTGACTTATACTATATCTTATTTGTTGATTTAGTATCTTTTTTTGTTTGATTTTTTTATTCGAGGTAGACTTATTTTATTTTACGTTGACTTATTAATGAAGTTGATTTTTTTGAACTGTCAAATTTTATTTTATATTTGTCGAATTAATTTTCTTCTCTGTTTACTAATATTTAAATAGTCGACTTATATTTTGGTTAGTTGATTTTTTGCATCGTCGAGTTTTCTTGTATTGTTGATTTATTTTCTTTTAAATGGATATAATTTTTTTGGTTGTAATATTTAGAATTATGTTTTTGGAAAAAATTAATTTAAATTAAATATTATCTCATCATAATTAGTCTAAAAATAAATATATTGTGATTAAATGTTGACAAAAAAAATCAAAAAACAAGTTTTTGAATTATTTACATTATTATTCAAATATTTATGAAATGAAACTAAAACATTTTATTCTATAATAAAAATTCATAATATCTATATTTTTATTTATTTGTATTATATAATTTAAATAATTGTTTATTTAAAATAATTAAATTGATTTAAACTAGTCATTATCTAAAATCTTAACAAAATCAAAATCTTAAAAACAAAGTATTCTTGTTTAAACTTATTTGACGTAAAATTATTTTTAAAAATAAATATAAGATCTGTACTTACGTTTAAGAAGTTATAATAACTGATTTTTTGTTTTTCATAGATTATGTTTGGGTGAGATATTTTTTACTCTTTCTAGTTAAAATTGTATTTTCCTTTAATCTGAATTTTAATTTTAATTATTGATTAATACTAAAAATTATCAAAATATATAATCATTATTAAAATTATTTCTTTTGAATTCATCATTATCTAAAATTTGAATAAAAATATCAAAATAACAATTTAATTTGAAATAAGAAATAATATTTGGAAAAACTAATTAATCAAATTTATTTTCTGAAATTTTTAATTATTAATTAAGGGCAAAAAAATTATTTCCACATAAAATAGGGTTTTCAAATACATTAAAATGATAGTAGAGTTTTCAAACTTGATGCATAAATTAGGTCACACACTCAAATTATGGGGATATTTTTATAAATAGCCCAACTTTTATAAGAAATTTGGAAAATATACTCAATTTTACAATAATTTGAAAATTACTCTTAAAATGACCATATTGCCTTTTTCTTTATCTAATTTTTTATTTAAAATAATATATATTAAATTTTTAATTAAATTTGAAATAATAAATTTAAATTATAAATTCTTTATTAATATTTATCACTAAAAAAATAAGAAAAAATAATTTATATATTTAAAATAACCATTATCTGATATTTTAACTAAAAACAAATATTGTTGATAATATAATATAGGTTTATACTTTCTTCAAAAATAAATAATTGTAATTTTATAATTTATAGAAAATAAAATAATAATTTATACAAACTGCCTTATATTTTGTTTGGTTGATGTTTTTACATAATCGACTTTTTGAATTTGTTGACTTAATTTTCTTGTTTGTTGATTGTTTTTTTTGTCGATTTGTTTATTCTCGATAGACTTATTTTTTTTTATGTTGACTTATTAATGAAGTTGATTTTTTTGAACTGTCGACTTTTATTGTATTTTTTCAAGTTGATTTGTTACATTGTCAATTTTTTTGTACTGTTGATTTATTTTCTTTTAAATCGATATAATTAGTTTTGGCTGTAATATTTAAATTAATTGTTTTTTGAAAAAAAATAATTTTAAATTATATATTATATCTTCATAATAAGTTTTAAAATAAATATAGTGTAGTTAAAACAGCCATTAATATATGGTTTAAAATAAATAAACTTCATCAAAATTTGGATTTGAGAAAGATAGAGACTTTCGAAAACCCAATCCCTCTTCGTTTCAAACAACATGCTCACTGGATGGTATCAAATCATCATCTAATATCCATCCGTAATCTTATCACTTTATTTCGTCAAATATTTTTGACTTAATGTGAAAAATATTTTTGACTATGTCAATATCATTAGACTATCTTTATTCTATTTAAGATTATAGAGTAAAAATAAATTAGACTAAAAGATAATAGAATAAAAGTACATTAAAACAAATTGGAACACTAAGAATAAATGAAAACGAAGTCAAATCTAAATGTTTTGAAAGATTTCCTTGTAGACCACATTCATGGTTTTTTCTGTGGATTTCCGTCTGTGTCAGTTATCAGTATCTTCAATCCGCTTCTCGACGTCACTCTGGAAATAGCAACATATAACTGACCATGAGTAAAAACTGGTCTCGGTAAAAATATACCAACTCTCTCTAAGGTTTGCCCTTGGCTTTTATTAATTGTCATTGCAAAAGCTAAAGCAATTGGAAATTGTCGACGTCTCATACAAAATGGAAACTTTGCTTCTGGTGGAGTCACAAACATTTTAGGAAGTAGCACTTTATCTCCAACTCAACATATCTGTGGGAAAGGATGACAATATAAAAATTAGTAAGTTACTTTGCAACATATATAAACACTATTTTATGTACTTTTGATATCAAACAGAAGAACTACGGACCTAGACGTTGCTGATTTTTCTTCGCCCGTTTGTTTCTCAAAATATTCAATCTCTTACGTCTTGCCATCTAAGAAGGGTTCTTTGGTAGATTAGAGAGGTCAAGAAACTGATGCGAAATCCATTTTGAACTCATGTTGTTCGAGTTTCCAGATAATTTAAAAGCACATGGTTGGTATACACTTTTAGAACCTGAAGTAAAAAGACAATGAATGGTAATGAGGTTCCGAAGTGTTAAAACATGTCAATCTTATATATTAAAACTGATAGTAACACACGTTTTGTGGGTCTTATCTGGGGTTCTGGTTGGTGTTTATTATTGCACGATTTCTAATCTTCATGATTTTCGATGCCCTGTAAATATATTGAAGCATTAAATAATAATGAAACAATATATAAACAAATCAAACCGTCAATAAGATGGGTGTGTAGGATTCCATAACAGTTTTGGCTTAATAAGAAAAATGCTTGACCTCATAATACAACAATTAATACAAAACCCGGAATAATAAGTTAGAGCAAGTTTCATGGAGGTGTTCAAGATATTTGCGTAAGCTTTGTTAACTTGATTTCAGGGAAAAAAAAGGGCAGTCAAGAAGAGTCAGAGAAGAAGATTCAAACAATAGTAGAAAACAAATCAAGCCTAACTCCAATAGAAAACAAAAACGACTCTGAGGTTTCTACTTGTACTTCTTCTTCTTATTGTCATTTGCTGGAGAAGAAGATGACAAGAAAAGATATATATATATATATATTAATATATATTAATATTATATATATATATATATATAATATAATTTTCTTAGGAATAAGTTATGATGGAAATAATGAATTAGTATTGATAATAGCAAATCAAAAATATTGTTATTGAATAATAATTCGGTCATTATCCATTTTTATTTTTTGAGAGTAGTACTTTTAAAAAAAAAATTGTAATTACCGGAATTTATGGATTTAACTACAGAATCGAGACATGTGCTCTTTTGGTCTTTCGACGTATCTAAATTTTCAAATAATCTTGTATTATTGATAAGTGAAAATGTACATTATTGTTATAGAAAAATAATTTGGTCATTATCTATTATTTGTTTTTGGAAGTTTTTTTTTTTGAAAACAATTTTGTATTTATCTACATCTTCTGGTTTAAAATATTTCTTTTAATGAAACTTAAACAAAGTGTTATAAATGCTAATATCATGCAGAGCAACAAATTTGTTATTTACAGTGAAGTCTTTTGCTGAAAAAGTATTAACGCGATTGAGTTATATTTCTTTCGTGTTTACGTTACAATTTTTATTCATCAATTATGTTGAACGAATTCGTTAAAGATATTTAATAATAAACCATACCCAATAAGACCACTCATCATTTATGTGAAGACGCCCTAATCATGACAATATCATCATGAAACTATGACACTTTTTTGGGTATCAAACACGTAAATTTATGTCTCGGCTTATATTTAAGAAGTGTACGAACATCTTACTTTTTGAATTTTTTTTTGTTCACATAATCTACAGCTAAGATATATTGCTCAAATTACGGAGGAATTCAAGAAATATAAACGATGGAAAAAGATTGGTCTATTTGATATTTAGTCTAATTTTCAAACCATTAATCTAACAAATAAATAAATAAAAAACAAATCCAAAATAATCCCAATAAAATACTGTAACACTATCTAATTCTAATCATTAGGCTCAGTCTTGATCTTCTTTCTTGACCAAGTCTGGTAACTTGTTGCGGTTGTTTTCTTTGACGTGTGAACAGTTGTTAATACTGGTGAATCGTCATCCACTTCTTTGCGAACAGGAGATTTGATATCTTCCTCAAATTCTGGATTTAGGATCTCCTACAAAACAAAACATATATGAATTCCAGAGATTTTTTTTGCGAATAAGTAAACAAATAAGCAAGCAAATAGATTTAAACACCTTTGCAAATTTCTGAACCATGTCCTCTTTGTCCCAGAACTTATCAACAACGTACGCCGCCTTGTCACTCTTAAGATTATCAGGTGTGACCGTAATTTTAAATAACAAAGTTTTCCCGACCTAATCGGCAATTGAGACAGGCAGAACAGAAGGGTCTTCCTATAATACAATCTCAGGACGAATGAGATAAAACTAAAGGAACTGAAATCAAAATAATGTAATAGATGCATGATAGTCATACCTCAGCAACCTCGTTAAATAACTCAGAAGTTGATTTCCCAAGAAGATGCTCAGCAAGTCAATAAAAAAATAATAATTTGATCTCATCCGTAGAGGAATATGAGACACGCATAATTAGCTTATATCTATGATTTATAACAATGGTTGCATCATCGTAAGAATAATAAATATATTTAAAATTTATGAGACGTGTATTTTATTTTCTTAAAACTTACTTGTGAAGGACATCTGAGACATCTTTATTGCACTGAGCACAACTGTACAGCGGTGGTCCACTATTATCATCAGAATTTTCAGGATATGGCTGAACGATCCTGTTGCATACTTTGCAAGCTATGTAATACCACTTAGGAACTGTCTGTATTGAGTTCACCTAATTCCCAATCATTACATAAGCGCCCACCTTGAAAATAATACAAGTAAAATTAGTTTTCAGGTAATACAATTAGAAATATAACACATTACTGAATATATGTTTTCCAAAAACCTCATCTGAATAACGAATATCGCCAATGGTGCGCTAAATACTCAAAACAAAGAATTCATCATACAAAGTAACTGAAGGCGGAGTAGATTTTTGATTTTCGACATTACCACTGAGATTGACATCTTCATCGGGTAACTTGACATTTCGTAATAGATGTTAAGAAAATTAAATTGGTCCTAATTATGTGGAATATAAAAGTGGACGTAAATTGCCAAAATATCACGTACATCTTTAGTAAACTCTTCACCTCAGGAATCTTGGGATTAAACAAAATGTGAGTAGAATTAAATGCACTCGAGATACTCAAATTACCTGCGTTTAATAACACATCAGATCAAGAGATTGTAATTCTAAAAAGTAAAAATAATAATTATTAATATATCAAGAACAATCAACCTAAATCTAACCTTTCCACTCTTTAATACATGCAAATCTAATAACGCATACAACTGGTGATGATCCATTTTGTATTGTATAGTGTGAGACGTCTTTAGCCAAATCTCCCCATAGTGTACACTGTAATTGCATATCCCTAAACACAAATTATAAAATAATTAGTTATACTAAATCAGAACATAATTAATGTAAATGTCAATTGCTTTACAGCTTAAATCAGATCCGTCTTAAAAATCCAAAAAAAAAAACCAAATCTCAGCTTACATGCGATCACGCATTTCAAAACTAATCTTAACAGTATCTTTCTCTCTCGCCTTGACAGTATCCAAACTACCCACATTGACAATTTGACCAATCACATCTGTTGAAAACATCATAAAAAGGATCAAGCAATTAGAAATTTAATTTTTGATAAACCAAACAACAAATAAAACAACTCACAATAAAGGGGGAGCTCACCAATCAAAACGCTTATGTCCTTCTTTCCAGATAATATATCAGTGAAATCTTCGAAATAATTTTCCGGTACTTGTTTTGGGAAATCATGATAAGGCTTCACAGTAGTGGTTCGGTAAAACACAATCTTGAAGGGAAGTGGATTAGTCCTATAATCACCATCTCAGCCAGTTTGAAAGTGTTTATTATCCTTGATTCTACAACTGCTAATTGATTTAGAAATTTCTTTGTAAGGACATCTTCGATGGATGCGTGTATTCTCGTGCCTTATAAACATAAATTGTTGGATATTAGTTCTAAATTTCTTAAAGAATAATCAACCTCGAAGGTAACTTATATATGAAGATTATAAGGTTGATAACCTAAAATATGTTTGGATTTTTGTAAGCAAAGACACATATTTATACGTTTTTGAACTATAAAACGGAAAAAAACATTTCAGCATAAAGAAAATAACAGGAAAGAAGGGTACACGAACCTCTTCTTCTGATAAAACCATCTCAATGGACTTGGGTGCTTTCCACATTCGTAAGATAAGCACTTTGATTTTATACTTATCATGAGCAGGATTCATCTGCCTGATAAGAACAAACGAATTAGTCTTTTTAGCAAAAGATAACATAACTTCAATTTGAGAGAACAATTATGTAGTTTAGAGGAAAGCAATTATCTTTTTAGAATGTCGTATAATAATGGAGATACAATATGTATCTATTTATATACACATATAGGTCTTTACAAATTAAATTTTTTTATCCTTATCAAATATATTTATATATATTATTATCTTGACATTTAAAAGTCAATTATTAATAAAAGATAATGACAACCGTGTATAAAATAAGATTGATTATGTTAAAAGTGTATTTTGTTCCACTAAAATATATATCCTATGAATTTACAAAAGTATCAGATTTTATTTTGTTGATGATTTTGTTATGTAATCTCTCTTTGACAGTTTTTTCTCAAATTATTCCAAGATGATTTACCGTCGGATATATTCCTAATCCCTATAGAGTATTTTGTTCTATTTTTTAAAAATATTATATGATAACATTTTATTTTATTTATTTCATAGTACTTTTTATTTTTTTATTCTTTCTATGTCATTAGTATTTTGGACATTTAGTGTATTTTGTTCCAGTAATATACATATACGATAAAGTTTGAATTTACAAAGTATCAGCTTTTATTTAGATGCTGATTCAGGTTCCTAAAACATTTACTTTAGTTAAACGAAGATAGATTTTGTGAATAGTTGCTTGTGTATCTCTATTTGAGAGATTTTTCTAAAATTATTCCTAGATGATTGACTATCAGATATATTCCTAATCCTTAAAAGAATATTTTGTTCTATTTTCTTAAAAGTTTATATCATAATATTATATTTTCAATATTTACTCTTTTGATAATATTTTATTTTATTAATTTCATCACGTTCTATATAGATTGTTTTTAAAAATTCAGTAATTGTGCAAATTCTTATAATAAACTGTAGGTATAAATAAATTAATAGTGGCAGAGTAAATTGAATTTATTAGTAATATTAGTAATAACTATTAAAAAAAGACCAAAACCATAACACAATTTAAAATTATTAATTTAAATTCTGAGACAATACGTAGATTATGCTTATTGAAAAAAACTAAAGATATAATATTCAATTAAATAATGATAACTGATGTTCTTTTCTCATTCATCATCATCTGAATCCTCTGCAACCACAACAAATTGGATATAAGAAACTCTCCTTTCACGCATAAGACCGTGAATAATACTTAGACCATGGTTGTTAACCTCAACATTTGTTAGAATCCAACCTTCAAAAACGAAAACACAAAAAAAATTAAAATTAAAATTTTTAAAAAATTGGCTTTAAAAGTAAACCTAATCAAATTAGATACTTACCTGGAGTACGATAAAGTTTCTGATGCATGTAGTGCGCATCAGTTGTTAGAATCTCCCAAATAGCATCCCAAACAATCTAAGGTTCCACAATAGAATCATTGACCAATGTCGTAGTGAATAACGAACGTAACTGCTGCACAAAAACTTGCCAAGAATATGTTGTTCTGATATTATGAATACATTCATTAGTGGGATTATGGAAGCATAACACACGTCCGAACGCCACATTTTTAACTTTTTCTTGGTTAAGTAATATTGGTCGACTTGATCCTATCTTCTGCAAAATCTAACAATATTAGCCAAAATTTTACAGCATTGCGTAAACAAAATATAGTATTAACCATACATATAATTACCTTATTGAGTATTCTAAACAAACATTTGAGATAAAAATTATCATATATATATCTGAACATTGCGCTGTTTTTTTTTTCTCAATTTTGATTTTGTACTTTTCATGAGCAAGATTCATAGCTAAATGTCTACTTTTAGGTTTTAATTTAAGTTATGATCTTGAGCAGAATAGCATTTAGAATCTATGGTTGTTGTATAATAACCTGATTGTGTATCTATTTATATACACACATATAGATCCTAAATAATATAAAGTCATTTGATTTTTCTCAACAATAAATTTTTTAAAAGGCGATTACGTATCTTGTTGACAATTATCTAAAGTCATTTAACTTCTTAACAATTTTTTTTTTAAATGCAATAACGTATCTTACGAATTCTGATTGTGATCTTCCTTAATTATATCGACATGTCCATTATTTTCCTGTTTAAAGTAATTTACTTGTATCGAATTTTTATATTAAACTTTTAAATAATTATAGTAACTACGTTCTATTATTATATTGGATTTTTATTTAAAATTTTTTCTTACAATAGTTTAACTTTAATTCATTTTTTTAATTTAAAAATAAATAGATAAATTGCAAAATATTTATATTAGAGTAGTTTAAGTTTTCAAAATTTATATTAATTTAATTGGTAATATTTTCGTTTTTAAGATGTTATTTGTTTAAAGTAATTTATTTGTTAGATTCTTTATTATAGTGAGTAAAATTTTAAAAATTATAGTGAATATTTTCTGTTAATATATTAGATTTTGTTTTAACATTATTTTGTTTTTATATTATTTTAAAAAAAAGTTAAATGGCAAAAAATTTAAATAAGTTGATTCATCAAAGACAGATTAGTAATTAACCAATCTAAGGATACTTTTCTTTTAATATATAAGATTTGTAACCTAGTAGTAGTTGCTACACTCTCTGAAGATGCAAGCTGAAGTACTACTTGACGCAGTTCAACTAACTCAAGAAGTAATACAACAGGAGGTTGAAGATTTCTAGAAGATCAAGGAAGAGTCGGTGATAAAGACCAAGTTCTAGAAGCTATAAGCGCATAAAGAAAAAGGAAATAAACAAAAGAGGAAGTAGAAAGTTATCTTAGAAAGGATAAAGATAATTTCCTTTTTAGAGAAAAGGAAATTGATAAGGAAATTGATCAATCTTGTTAGTCGAAGATTAGGAAATAGGTCTGTGAAAAAGCTCGACCTGCTTTAGTATATATAGGGTGCTCAACCTAAGGAGAAGGTAGCACAAATATTGAGAAGGACTCTTAGCAATAGAGTTTTACTTCAAAAGAGAAAAGTAAGGGAAAACTCTAAAGGGGCTAAAGTTTTGATCTTGGAAATTCTCTTATCATGGGTGTTCATTTGAGATTACAAGAGAGAGAATAGAAAAAAGTGTGAGGAAAAACCTTTTGTATCACTTGTTTTCTATTAATCAAAGTGGATTAAGAATTCGTCTATGTTACATTCTGATATAGTTCCTGTATCAGTTGAACTCTTGCACTTTCAATTGGTATCAGAGCAGTCACTTGTGAGGATTGCATACAAGTGAGATCCTGTGGAGAAGATGGAGAGCTATCAGGAACTTGTGAACAGCACGAAAGTGATACTAGACGATAGTAACTATGGATTCTGGAAACCAAGAATCAAATCCGTAATAAGAGGTATTGACGTCTTTGCATGGAAAGTTGTGTTAGAAAACTGGGAAGAACCCAAAATCAAGACTGAAGATGGCTCTGAGATACTCAAACCAGAAAAGGATTGGACTGTTGAAGAATTGAAGAAATCAAAGTACAATTTAAGAGCCCTCACAGCCATACATTGCAGTGTTGGAAGAAAACAGTTCGAACTGATTCAAGGATGTGAAACAGCTAAAGAAGCATGGGACATTCTGCAAACACACTTTGAAGGAACTGCCAAAGTCCAAATTTCCAGAAAAGACATGCTAGCATCAAAGTTTGAGAATATGAGAATGGAAGAACATGAGTCAATTTCAGATTTCAGCTCGAAACTAAGCTCACTTGCCCAAGAAGCATTAACCCTCGGAAAGAAGTACAAGGATAAGAAACTGGTGAAAAAATTCCTTCGATGTCTACCTTCTAAGTTCATGGCCTACAAAACAGCTCTAACAGTATTCAGCAACTTGGATGAACTCAACTTTGGAGATGTAGTAGGAATGCTTCAAGCTCACGAGATGGAATTATGAGGAACAAAGAAAGGCAAAGGATTGGCCTTAACAACCATTGAGAGCAAAACAGAGGAAGAAGATCCAGTAATACTCCTCGTAAGAAGGTTTGATCGGGCACTAAGGAAAGTAGAGCAAGGACAAGGGCAGAAGAAGTTTAGCTCATTCAAAAAGAACACAGATGAAGGAAAAACATCTAAGAAAGCAAACCTGTAATGTCACGAATTCAAAGGATATGGGCACTCCATTAGAGAATGTCCAACAATAAAGAGAAGAGAACTCAAATGCACGGGCTGCAAAGGAACAGGGCATATTCAAGAAGAATGTGTGAGTGATCAGAACAAAAAATCAATGATAGGCATCGAAGAAGAATTAGATGAAGAAGAAAGTGAAGAAGAAGAGATTCTTAATAACTTCGTTGCTTATGTGGGTATCGCCGAGTTTATCGACGAAGAAGAAATCACAGATTCAGAATCTGTAGAAGAAGAAGAGGATGCAGATCTTGTTAAAAGCTACAAAGAAGTTTGAGAAACACTAGTCAGAATCCGATAAGAAAATCAAGATCTGATCAAAGAAAAATCTCGGCTGAACACAATCATTCAAACACTTAGAAACAAGCTTGAGATGGAGAAGAAGATCAGTCAAGAAAGTGTAACTTTGCTGAAAGAAAAACTAGTTTTGGCAACAAAATCAGATGAACTTGAGAAGCAGTTACAAGCTGAAAAATCAATCTCAGCAAAGTTACAAGCCGACATAGATCAACAAAACAGGAAAATCCATATGTTTGCTGGAACCAAACAATTTGATAAAATTCTAAGTTACGGAAGAACAGAAAGATGAACAAAGGTTTGGGATATTCAGGAGCTGATCCAGGACAAACCAAGTTTGTATCAGGAGGTTTGATTCAACACAACCAAAACGGCACAGAAAGACTCAAAAGTCACAGGGGTTGTTATTATTTTGGGAAGAATAGACATATTAGAATGTTTTGTTACAAGTATTGGGAAAGAGTCAAGAAACTCAAGTCTCAAGGAAGGTTTTACTGGAATGGCTATCGAAAACAGATTTGGGTTAAGAAGACAGATCTGTATCAAATAACTCAAACAAGTAAGTCAGAAAGTACATCAAGACTTGGATTTCGATGCAATATGGCACTTTTGACAGAAGACAGTGAAGATACAACTCCATGGTACTTTGATAGTGGATGTTCACGTCATATGACAGGAACACTAAGTAACTTATAAAGCATTAGAAAGATTAAAGGAGGTAAAGTAATATTTGGTGATGGAGGACATGGAGTTATACAAGGAAAGGGGAGTACAAGTCTTCCTAAATTGATGAATGTATATCTGGTTCAAGGACTAAAAGCCAATTTGATAAGTGTGAGTCAGTTTTGTGATGAAGGACTAAATGTCTTATTTACAAAAGTCGACTGTCAATCTATGAATGAAGAAGGAGTAACCGTCTTGAAAGGAAGAAGGTCGGGGAACAATTGTTATATGTGGGAGAACAAGTCTGATAGTTGCTTTAGTGCCAAAGATGATCTGAACATGTGGCATCAACGTCTTGGTCACATGAACACAAGAAACCTAACTACTCTTGTCAACAAAGAGCTACTTCGAGGGGTGCCTAAAATCAAAGGAGGTGACAGAATGGTATGTGGACCATGTAACAAGGGGAAGCAAGTCAAAATCCTAACACAAGAAGGTTCAAGATGTTCAAACAAAAGCTGTGTTAGATTTAGTACATATGGACTTGATGGGTCCAATGCAAGTCGAGAGTGTGGCGGGTAAGAAGTATGTTTTTGTACTCGTCGATGATTTCTCAAGGTACACATGAGTGAGATTTATTTGTGAAAAATCAGACACTTTGGAAAGCTTCAGAATCTGGGCACTACAGTTGATAAATGAAAAAAGAAGCATCAAGAAAATCCGCAGTGATCATGGGGGAGAATTTCAAAACGACTTAATGAAAGTCTTTTGTGAAAAACATGGGATATCTCATCAGTTTGCAGCTCCAAGAACACCACAACAAAACGGGGTGGTAGAAAGGAAAAATAGAACACTTCAGGAGATGGCTCGTGCTATGATACATGGAAATCAAGTATCAATCAGATTTAAGACTAAAACTTTAAACACGGCATGATACATTGTGAATCAAATCTATATGAGAAAAGGAACTACGAAGACTCCATATGAGCTATGGAAAGGAAAAACTCCAAATCTCAGCTATTTTCATGTCTTCGGATGCAAATGTTACATTCTAAATGATAAAGATCATCTTGGAAAATTTGATTCAAGAAGTGATGAAGGGATATTTCTGGGTTATTTAGGAAGTAGTACAGCATTCAGAGTCTACAATGCACGAACATCATCGTTAGTTGAATCTGTTAATGTAATGTTTGATGACTACACACAGCCCAAATGGAATGAAGAAAGCTAAGAAAGTGAAACAGAGAAACCAAAATCAAGTGAATCAAGAGACAACAATGACTCTGACTTAGACGAAAAAGTAACTCAGGGAGTACATCGGAATCATTCTGCTGAAGATATCATTGGGGATGTTAATGACAGAATGAAGATAAAAGGAATCAAGATAGACTACAAACAGATGGTTAACAACTTTGCAGTCTGGGAAACTATGCACTTTGAATGTTTTGTCTCAATAAACAAACCAAAAACTCATATTGAAGCACTTGAAGATGATTTTTGGATAATGGAAATGGAAGAAAAACTGGAACAGTTTGTGAGAAGAGATGTCTGGGAGCTGGGGCCACGGCCAGAAGGACAGAATGTTATAGGAACCAAATGGATCTTTAAAAACAAAATCGATGAAAATGGAATTATTGTTCGGAACAAGGCAAGGTTAGTAGCTCAAGGTTACTCACAAATTGAAGGAATCGACTTTGAAGAAACATTTGCTCATGTAGCAAGGCTTAAATCCATAAGATTGTTCTTAGGAATGGCTTGCATTCTGAACTTCAAAGTATATCAAATGGATGTGAAAAGTGCGTTTCTGAACAGGATTCTACAAGAAGAAGTCTATGTAGCACAACCAAAAAGGTTTGAAGATTTGGAACATCCAGAGTATGTTTATCGATTAAAGAAGGCTCTTTACAGTTTAAAGCAAGATTGATAAACTTCTTGGTTGGAAAAGGCTATGTTAGAGGAAGTGTTGATAAAACTCTTTTCATCTTAGGACAAGACGAAGATATCATGATTGTGCAGATCTATGTGGATGATATAATATTTGGAAGCACTTCACAAAGATTAATAGACAAATTTGTGGAAAGTATGACAAAAGAGTTTGAGATGAGTATGGTTGGTGAACTGAAGTACTTCTTAGGACTGCAAATATCACAATCAGAAAACGATATCTTTATTTCTCAAAGTACCTATGCAAAGAATCTGCTGAAAAAATTCAAGATGGATAAGTGTAAAGAATCAAAAACTCCCATGAGTACATCAGTCAAGTTGACTAAAGACGAGGAAGGGAAAGACGTGGATAATAAGACATATAGAGGAATGATTGGGAGTCTCTTATATCTTACACCAAGCAGACCAGATTTGTGCTTAAGTGTAGGGATGTGTACAAGGTATCAAGCAAAGCCCAAACAATCACATCTTGAAGCTGTCAAAAGAATAATCAAGTATGTCAAGGGAACTGTGAATCTTGGGATATGGTTTTCAAAAGGATCGAATAAGAGATTGGTGGGATATTGTGATGCAGACTGGGCTGGAAGTGCTAATGTTTGAAAGAGTACAAGTGGTGGATGTTTCTTTCTTGGGAACAACATAATTTCATGGTTAAGCAAAAAACAGAATTATGTATCATTATCTACAACAGAAGTAGAATATATTGCAATGGGTAGTTGTTGTACCCAACTTCTATGGATGAAGCAAATGTCAGCTGATTACGGGATGAACTCAGGTTCTATGATGGTGTACTGTGACAACAAGAGTGCAATTGATATATCAAAAAATCCAGTACAACATTCACGGACAAAGCACATTGATATACGTCATCATTTTATCCGAGAACTTGTGGAAGAAAAACAGATTGTGGTGGAGCATGTGGTTATTGAACTACAACAAGATGATCTATTCACTAAACCATTAGACTTCAATCGATTTGTCACTTTGAGGAATTCACTCGGAGTCTTTCGATTTACAGAAGCGGACTGACACATACACTGACTCAGGACAAAGTTGTTTTTCCCGTGTATGTGTCAAAATGAGTAAACCGGTTATAAAATCCAAATTGATTAGTTATGTTTTGGTTTACTGTAAAGATGAAGTTCAACCTAAATTGGATTTTGGATCTTCGGTTTAATTGAACCGAGTCTAAACGACGATTCAAAGTAAAATCAAGTAGAAGAAAGGGGGCAAAAGTTCAAAGACTCAAATTTTGAAAGGGAGCAAAATCAAAAAATCGAGAACACAGAAGAACTTCAATTTCAACAATGGTGAACGAAACCAGAAGTGGACGAGTCAGAAGCAGAAAACGGACTCCAAAAAATTGTTGGAGATCCTAATCGCCTAGTCATCATAAATGAACCAAGTGAAGAAGAGAGTGAGTTACAAATTGTGCCGTACAGTGGAGATGCCATATAAATAATCGAAGAAGAAGGAGACTTGGGTGAATCCACTCGATGTAACTCAGAAGAAGAAGATTCGGACAAAATCGAGAAAAACTCAAGTACTCATGAAGCTGAAATCAAAAACCCAGAAGCTGAGGACGAAGCAGTTGACGAACCTGATGGAAATCAAAATGTGTTGAAAGAAACTGAGGACAAAGGCAAGGATCAAGTATCTGATGAAGAAATTGAGTCTTTCGACATCTCTGTCCATGATCAACTTAAACGCAGGAAGCGTCTAAGCAAGCAAGTCAAGCCTCCTCAAAAGAAACCAAGAAAAGAATCAACTCCACCTAAAAAGGGTGATTCAACATCAAAAATTCGTTCTCGGATCTTCAATTCAGCTGAAGCCAAAGACAGGTACTCTTTCTTTGTTATCCGCAATATCATTGAGGAACGGTTGGTTGATCTAGAGTAAGATGATATGTGGGGATATCTGAATATGATTAAGGAGGCAAATCTAGAATCTACTATCACTAAGTTAACTAGCTATTGTCTTGAAGTTGTGAGGGAATTTTATGCAAATCTCCCAGGTACAAAAGGTGAGGATAGTGACAATGGAGTCAAAGTGTTTGTTAGACAATCCTGGTATGAGTTTTCGCCTGCAGCTATAAACAAATTCCTAGGTATTCTGCCATTGAACAAGAAAGAACTGTTGATTGATACACAAGCTGACACAGTTAGTCTAGATGTCATTGCATCTCATATGTGCAAAGGCTACCACTGGAACAAGATCAGTCTGACGATTTTGCCTCCCCAGTTTGCAGTCTTACTCTTGATTGCAGAATATAATTGGATTCTTTCAACGCACAAGAATCATATCTCTGAAGATCGAGCTAGATTGATCTACAAACTCACAACAGGGGTGAGATTTGACATTGGAAGAATGATTTATAACCAAGTAATTAATGGGTCTCAGTGTGCTTCAGAAGAAGGATTCTCGCTGGCTTGTATTCCCCAGAATCATTTATGGGTTACTTCTGAAGCAAAAGGAACCATGGATCCTGTCTAACGAGAAGCTGATTCCTCCGGTTATGTACAGAAAAGTTGCTCGTGTTGGGGAAGCCTTCATCAAGCAAGAAGAAGCCAAGACTAAAAGGTCAAAAAAGCCACTGATCAAAGTACTCGTTCAAAAGACAAGGCAGATTCCTCTACATCAAAGTCAGATAACTTCATTCAGCTAGGTCGAATTCGTTTGCCTACAAATGATACAGGTTCAGAAGCCGTCGTGGAGACCTTGGAGGACACAGCTGCGGCTCTTCAGACCATTACAGATGTGGTTCAGCGTCTAATTCAATCCGTGCAGGCTGTTAAGGAAGACTCAAGCTCTAATGAGGAGACTGAATAATGATGTTTTTAAAGTTGAGTTCTCAAGCAGGGGGAGATAGGCACAACTTCTGGGGGAGTTTGTTTTTGTTCTTAAGGAAGCTTCGAATTCTAACTTTTCGGGGGAGTTTAGATGGATTGTTTTTCTTTTAACATTTCGGCATTTCTTGTTTTTAAGACTCATGGATAATGTTTGCTATTTCGGATTGAATGTTCTTTTGGATAGTTTTCCGAACATTCGAATCTTGGCAAATCCTAAAATTGACAGGTATGCTTGAGAAGCTCAAATTTAAAAAGGAGGAGATTGAAGATGCAAGCTGAAGTACTATTTGACGCAGTTCAACTAACTCAAGAAGTAATACAACAGGAAGTTGAAGATTTCTAGAAGATCAAGGAAGAGTCGGTGATAAAGACCAAGTTCTAGAAGCTAGAAGCGCATAACAAAAAAGGAAATAAACAAAAGAGGAATTAGAAAGTTATCTTAGAAAGGATAAAGATAATTTCTTTTTAGAGAAAAAAAAATTGATCAATCTGGTTAGTCGAAGATTAGGAAATAGGTCTGTGAAAAAGCTCGACCTGTTTTAGTATATATAGGGTGCTCAACCTTAGGAGAAGGTAGCACAAATATTGAGAAGGATTCTTAGCAATAGAGTTTTACTTCAAGAGAGAAAAGTAAGGGAAAACTCTAAAGGGACTAAAGTTTTAATCTTGGGAATTCTCTTATCAAAGGTGTTTGATTTGAGATTACAAAAGAGAGAGAGTAGAAAAAAGTGTGAGGAAAAACTTTTTGTATCACTTGTTTTCTATTAATCAAAGTGGATTAAGAATTCGTTGTGTCAGGAGCGTCTTCACGGAAAACCATGATTCCATGTGATACCTGGGTTCAACAAATACACATCAATGAAGATCATTATAACAAAAGTTTACATGACAAAGCAATGCTAACAAAAGAAATGAGAAATGCTCAAATTGAAACATCATTTGTGTCTTTGTTGGTTACTGTTGGTATCAAGTCTTTGATTAACCGTCAAATGTGAAGAGAGAAAGAAGAAGCTTATCGATCAGAAGAAGAAAAAGAATAAACAAAAGAGAGAAGAAGAATCGTTGAAGAACGAAGAAGAAGAAGAAGCTATAGAGAAGAAAAGAGTTTTGTGGGTTTGTGGTTAAACAAATCGTAATGGGCTGTTATGCATGGCCGCAAGGTGTCTCTCTTCCTGTATGATCTGAGAATAAACATAATCAAGATTAAGATCATTTTACGACTCAGCGAATTTGATTGTGTTGTTCCAAACCGAGAATTATCAAGTCCCATAAAGAACTGACGTACACGAACTTTCTCCTTCATAGCTTCATACTTGACCTTGGAATCACAATCAGACGATCCACAACAACAAGTGAACGCCTTTTCAAAGTCAGACAAGTCATCCCACATGACCTCAAGTTTGTTGAAATACACTTCAACTGCTTCACCATTTTGTTTGCAAGCCGAGATGTCCGCATGAAGTTGATGTATCCTCATGTCATCACTCACCGAAAAACGTCGTTGAAGGCTTGCCCACATGGCTTTTGCACTGTCGACCAATGATATAGATGGTCGAAGTTACGGTTCGACACTGCTATAGATCCAACCAATGATCATAGCATTCACCATATCTCACTTCTCTTCTTCATCCGGTTTATTAACCGGTCGTTTGAGAGATCCATCAATGAATCCCCACTTTCGTTTGGTACGAAGTGAATTAAGCATCAACTTCGATCATCGTTCGTAATTCACTCCATTCAACAAAATCGGAGTTTGAACATGTCCCGTGCTATCAGATGGTGGAGATAGTACAGAGACACAAGCGTATCTTGAGATGCCACAATAGAACCAAAAACATAAGACGTCATTATTGCAGAAGTATCAGCCATTTATCAAGAATTGAGAGAATTAAAAAATTATCAAAGAATTTTGTTGGAACGTGGCTCTGATACCATGGCAAAGATAACTGAATTATCTGATGATATTAATGATGGATGATACAACTATTTATACACGAGCATAGATGAGAAGAGAGACATGAATAACTATGAGATATACATGAATCCTAGATTAGATCTTATCTACTCAAATATTATCATTATCATAAACATGTCTGATTTAGATTTATCCCAATATGATATATAGGTAAAAACAAAATAAAGTTTTGCAAGAAAATATAACATAAAGATAATTCAAACTTCAAAATCGATCGTAGTCTTATATAACAAAATAAATTCTCTATGATCCAAACAATATATTATGTGAAACATGAGAGTACCAGCAGCAGATGCTAGCATACGGTAAAGCTAAACCATTTCAATAACATGGCCTTTTCAAGCAAAAAATGGAGTTAGTGTTACCTAAAAACTTAGTGAAAATGGAGTTAGTGTTATTTTAAAACTTAGTGGTTCTACCGTTTGTAACTTTGGTATTTACAAAAAGAAGAGAGGTATTTAAGAATACCTCATTTTTTTTTTTTTTTTTTTTTGGGGAGAAAGGTATTTTAGAATACCTTATTTAGGTGGGAAAGCTGTTATGATCGAATAGACCCGCTCATTTAAGAGCGAGTATTACATATTATAGTGCATAGTTTCTATAGGTGCAGATAGAAGACTATGCTATACTAGGCGCACACTATTCATCGAACTGTGGTAAGTTAAGCTAAGCTCAACTTAACCATAACTTAGCTGCACCACTAAGCCAGCTCGAATAGCTGCAGTCATCTATCATATTACTCGTATATAAGCTTTCATTTCTTCTTCATTTGCGTATAATTCTTAGCTCTGTAAGTCGTTACTGTATTTAAGTGAAGTATGTACACAACTTTACCGTTTAAAAACTCTTATATATATAGAACGATTGTCTGCAAAAATGTTTGGATGCGCTGCTACATCTCTGGTAATTTGGAATTTTTGTTTTTCATAATGCTATTAAAAAAACAATTACTAGAAGTCTTACACTTTAGTGGACCCTCGTTATATGCTATTTTCAGTATTTAGACTACGAAGCTTAGGTGGTTTAATCGTCAAAACAATGTCACTTAAGACTCTTGACAACTTTTCATCAATAATGCATTGATCGATGGCTTGAATCTATCAAAACATGCCATGTCTGTCGCCGGAACTTAGATCCAAACGCTCCCGAAAGGCGAAAATATTAAAGAGTTGATCATCGAAGTAATACAAGAAAATCGCGATCAAACGCAAACATCAAACGAGGTTTTGTTGTCGAGATCAATTAGTAGAAACAACGAGAGAAAGATTGAGACGTTACCGGATAAATTCTCGAGATCAAAAAACGACGGATGATTCAATTGTTAAAATGGTGGGTTGTTCCTTTATCGGATGTTTCCTTGAACAAAAAGAAAATAAATTTGTAATTATTTTGTTGACAAAAACCTCATGATTACATTTCAACTAACTTTTGAATTGTTAAATTCTTTTACTATCATCAACTTTAGTACGTACCATTTGTTTGTTGTATATTTTTGTGTGTTCATTCAATTTTCGCTTAGATCAAAGTTTTCAACCATAACTTTTATGAATGGGAATGTACAAAAAAGGTTATCCCTATTCTTAGATTTTTTCTTGTCCCCATTTACACAATTAAGAATTTGGTACGAAGTTGAAATCCAATTTACTTTTCAATAAATTATGTTATAATCCTAACAAAAATGTATAAATCCACAAAATAGTTATTCATGCAATCAAGCTACACACGCACATATAATGTTAGTGATCGAGTTCTTCTACCATATACGATTGCTTTTGTTATTTCTTGGTCATTAATTCATAATATACGTTGTAAATGGTAAGAATATCTGATTTTCTAAAAGTCTTGGGTAAAATTGAGCAGCCTTTAACTATCACAAGACCCTTCTTTCAAATTCCAATCTTTCGAGCATTCCCAAGTCTCTCTGCTTTACACTATGAAACCACCGCAACGGCAACTGCAACCGCTGTTGCTCCTCCTCCTCCTCCTCCTTCTAACCACCGTATCCGCCACTCGACTAATCCCAAAACATCTCAAAGCTCTCCAATCTCACAACATCTCAACACCAAACAATGATCTCTGCAACAACTACTACTACTCTTACATAACTTGCGACGATGCTCCTCCTTACCACCACATTACCTCTATTTCCTTCACAAACTGCTCCTCCAATCTCTCTCTCACCTCCGAAACCCTCAAACATTTCTCCAAATCACTCCTCACTATCTCCTTCACAAACTGCCCTTCTCTTTCCCCTCCACACCACCTCCCACTCTCACTCCACTCCTTCTCCTCCGTCTCCTCCTTCCTCCACAACCGTAGCCAACTCTCTGGCCTCTTCCTCGCTCGTCTCGTAAACCTTAACACCCTCAAAATCTCATCAAGCCCAATCTCAACCTCTCGTCGTCTTTACGTAATCCTCGGTAACATGCATAAACTCACTTCACTCACAATCTCAAACTCAAATCTCTCCGGCCTTATCCCTAAATCTTTCCACTCAAATCTAACCTACATCGATTTATCAAACAACTCACTCAAAGGCTCAATACGAACTTCTATTACTCGTCTCACAAACCTCAAGTCCCTAAATTTATCTCATAACTCTCTCTCTGGCCAAATACCAAACACAATCAAAAACTTAATCTTTCTACAAAACTTGTCTTTGGCTTCAAACAAACTATCAGGAACAATCCCTAATTCACTCTCGTCGATTTCTGAACTTTCACATTTGGATCTAAGCATGAATCAACTAAACGGCACCGTTCCAAGTTTCTTCTCCGAGATGAAGAATCTCAAACACTTGAATCTCGCTGATAACTCATTCCATGGAGTTCTACCATTCAACGAAAGCTTCATCAAAAATCTCAACTTTTTCGAAATAGGAGGGAACAGTGAGCTCTGTTACAACAAAACTGTTCTATCCTCGAAATTGAAATTGGAGGGTATTGCTCCGTGTGATAAATATGGTTTGCCATTATGGTCTCCGTCGCAAAAGGAGGAATCTTTGTCAGGGGAAAATGATTACGGCGACTACGAAGGTGAAGGAGGAAATGAGAAGAAGACGGAGAAAGATGAAGAAAAACACAATGGTTCAAATAAGACTCTGTTTGGTCTTGGCATTGGTCTTTTCTCGCTAGTGTTCTTCATCATCTTCCTCATTTATCTTGTTAAAAGGTGTCGTTGGATTTAAAAAAAGCAAAAGGTCTGATCATTTTATTAGGAATCCCCAAATGTACTTTTGGACTTATTAGGAATCTTTTCAGTTTTGAGAATAACCAGACTGGGTCTGAAGAAATTACTGGGTCTAAACCGGTTTATGTTTTTGGTTTGTTATAAATCACACGTTAGATGATTAATTATTGGGTTAGAGCATCTTACGCAATTTTCTACTCCAAAATAGAAGTATTACATAATTTTTTACTTCAAAAATAATATTTTAAGTATTTTTTATTATTTTTATTTTCTATTTTATTATTAATTGTTAATAATACACTTTATTTATAAATTTACAAATTAACCCATTAACTTTTTCTTCTTTCAAAACTTCCGTAGATTATGATACTATTTAAAATAAACTATTATAATATTAAAAAACATGACACCAAAAAAAAAAAACAAAGTAAATTTAATTCTTTAAGTTATTAATTGTTGTTGTTTTAATTTTTCTTATGTATTTTTTAATTTTAGTTTTTTATATTTTTAAAAATATATCATCAGTTTATAAATTTATGTCATTACATTTTCTATTTAAAAAAATATTATAAGATTTTGAAGTTTTTGAAGTTTGTTTGTCAAACAAATTATTATACCCCTTCAAATCAAATCAATTAAAATTTCAAGGATTACATTATTAAAAAAGTTCAACTCTAAAATAGAGTGGAAAATGAAATTACTCTATATTTGCAAGAAAAAATGAGTTTAGACCACTTTGGTGTTAAAAATAGAGTGTGGTTGAAAGAGATTTTACTCTAAAATGGAATTTGGTGTGAGATTTGGAGTGGAGTTGGAGATGCTTTAGTGGCTATTCTCAAAGTTTTGTTGTTGTAATTGGATAATATAACATGTTATTTGTTTAAACAACACAAAATCTTTAACTTTGATGATGTTTTATTAAAGAGTGGTAAAATTGTAATCTTATCCCAAATTTATTGCACCATAAAATATTGTAGTAGAATTTGGGGATCTATGACATATCTTGAAAATTATGAGAATGTTCTTTTAGGGTTGCCTAGTACAATTATGAATGAATATCTTATGGCCTAGCAAAGATAGGATTGGAGGATACAAAAAACATGAGTGTTAAATGAGTGAATGGAATAAAGTGAATATGATTCTCCCGGTCACTATATTATTTTTGCAACATTTTCTTCACATAAACCTTTGTTTTGTTAGGAATTGTAATGTCATTACTTTTTATAACAATACCTTAAGCATATGATGGATAATATTTTCATTTTATTATTTAAATATCTAATATTAATTAGTATCTCGTATCTGAAAATCTTCTATAAACAGATTTTAAATTATGCAATTAGCATTTATTCCGCCAGACATAATTAAAAACATATTCCTTAAACATTCAAAATCTAAACAATATTTCCTAAAACATCCTAACGATATATTTTTCTTTTAACATAATATTAATTATCTTTTTCTTTGTCAACCGATAATATTAATTATCTTTTTCTTTGTCAACCGATAATATTAATTATCATTAATTTTGATTTTTGTAAATGTGTTTAGTTTGATTAGTTACGAAAATACTAAAGGAACTATGGAGATGGATCTGAAAACATGCACAAATAGTAAATTATATATTCCATTTCTTTCAAAATAATAAAGATATCTTTATACAATACTATCAATTGAATAATACATCTAAGTATATAACATAAACATGTTAAATATTAGATGAATTACTATTACAAAAAAAATTCAAGAAAAAATAAATAAATAAAATAATCTACACTATTATTTCTGAAGTACTTTTTACAGAGTTATATAGCAATTAATATATAATTAATTTGACGATAAAGTAATACGGAACAGGGTTATATGACATAACGAATTTTTAATATCTACTATATTTTAACTTAACAAGTATTCAAATTTAATAGTTTGTAACTTTGTATCTGTTTAATTTGATTCTTTAGAACTATTTAATTATACCGGATATAATACATTTTAAACGTTTAAAAAATTTAAAATATTATTATTGATAAATTTAAAATTAATGAAAAGTTTAAAATATCATGAATATTTATAAAATAACACGTAACATATTATATGACATGACAAATTTGAATCGACATTAATATATCATTTATTTGATGATAAAATATTATAGGACGGGGTTATACTGTTATACGGCAGAATGAGTTTCTGGTATGTACTATTTTTTTGAAATTGAAACATTAGATAACATTAAACTATGTTTATATTACACATATTGTTAATTCTAAAATTAAAAATCAAACAAACTCAAACAATAACTAAAATTACAACAAAAATATCTAAATTAAACGTAAAAAGAATATTTGTTTAACGGTATGCCGCGGGTTCAGATTACAACAAAAATAACTTTTGATGGGATATATAATTAAACCAACAATTTTAAATTACAACAAAAATATTTAAATAAATCATAAAAACAAAAAACTAGACATGCGGTGTACCACATGTTTTAGTCTAGTATCTATATATTTTTGAAGCAATCAGACTATAATGAAACTTGTTAGAGAATTATTACATTCATGTGTAATTGTCGATCAAATTATATGTAATAGATGCCATAATAATATGTGATTAATTCTTATAAAAAACTGTTTCATGACAGGAAGAAACATTTATCTTTTTAATTTTGAACCAAAGATTTACTCAACGACCGTATTTTTAATGGGAAAACGGCCATTTTAATAACAAACTTAGACATTTTTGCTAAAATAAATATGAACTTTTTACCGAGCCAAAAAAATACAAACTTATGTTGACCGAGCCATTTTAAATACGAAAAAATCAACTTAAACAGAAAATTAAATAACGTTAAACACAGTTAAGTATTAAAATGCTGTGTTTTAAAAAAATAACATAATCGACCCAATCATAACCTAGCTAAGTATTACTTCCTCAGACATGATATTTTCCTCTTTGGCGTCATCTCCGACGACTTCTTCATCAGTGCCTTCCTCTCCGAAAACTTCCTCTCGCTCGTCATTACCATCATCTTCCATAACGTCACAATCGTTTCTGAGAATCAGCTCAACCACATCTCCTCTTTCATCACCATCATCTAAGTTGTTCGCGGCGTCACCGTGTTGGTAGCTTCTTCAATCTGGCGGCATCGAAGAAAGAGGACCACTCTTAAAAACCTATCAAATAATTGCGAGTTCCATAATATTAGTAACAATAATCAGTTTAGTTATTAAACTCATTCAACCAGTTGACACCGTTATATCTATCATGTGTGTTATATATACTTAAATGAGAAACCCCTTCCCTAGATATTGTTCTGTGTATTTTGCAGCTTCAACAATAAGTAAAACCACTGACTTGTCTAATATCTCTGTTTATTGCCTCTTCCACTTCAAACAGATTACTAAGAAAGGATATTTCATTCAATCAAGCTTCTCTTTTATTATGGAAATACGCTCAACACAGATACTATACTTCCCTTTTAATGATAGTGGAGTCTTTTGTTAAGAACACAAGAACGATCAAACCAATTGGCTTCCAAGAAAAATTACGTACATAAGAAGACAAGATACATCTAATCAAAGCATTTCTCTTAAATAGTCAATGACCCTATGTATTATAGAACAACCACTGCCATAAAACTTGTAAGTAGAAATCTACAAACTCCAATTGTATATAATAAAATTAATTTTAGCAATCATTTTCACATTTTCCCTATTTTTAGCAATGTCAGCGTTACTAATGTGCAAAACTGATGAGAAACATCATGAAATCCAAAGCTTTCGTTGATGAAAACAGCTAGGTAACATGTTCTTATAAACCATGAGAACTCAATGAATTCCATAATCTGACCTTACTTTGTGAACGGATCTAATTATATTTCATTTGCAGACTTATGTTTCAACTGTTAAAGCAAAGAGATACCCAACAACAACAATACACAAATATTTTACAGATTTGATTACACAATACACCCAAAGATTAATGGAGAATATGTCATTGGAGGAGAAGAGAGTTTGGGAAGAAGAAAAGTTCTGAGATTACCTTAGAGAGGCTGAGGTCGGGAAGCAAATGCAAAGTCTGTAATGTCCATAAGAGAAGAAGGTCTCCCCTGCCGCCTCCGTCGATGGTGGATCCAGGCAAGTCGTCCTCCGTCGAAAAACCAGCCGAGTCCTCTTCCGTCACTTTCTCGTCTTTGGGTCGAGGAGGATAGGGATTTGGGAATTTGAGAAAGGGATTTGGGATTTAGGGTCGATTTTGTTATGTTTTTAAAACACAACGTTTTAATATTTAACTGTGTTTAACGTTAATTAATTTTCTGTTTAAGTTGATTTTTTTGTATTTAAAATGGTTCGGTCAACATAAATTTGTATATAAATTTATATATTTGTTGGCTCGTTAGAAAGTTCATATTTACTTTGGCAAAAACGGATAAGTTCGTTATTAAAATGACCGTTTTCCCTATTTTTAATTGTGAATAACTCCTTCATACTTGACCAGGAACTATTTCATTGACATGTAAGTTGCAGAGCTCAAAGGACTGTGAAACCAAAGGAGCTGCTTTGACATCAACCAAAGTAAATATAATATCTCAAGGTTCTTGGAAGTTTAGATTCTACCAAACTCATGTCAAAAAGGGTTTTACTACAACAAGAAATTCTTTAACATCCAAAGATGGACAACTTAAAAACAAGCTAGAATCAACAAAAATCTTAACGATCAAAACACTTTTTTTAACCAGTGATGTTCTGAGACTTGTTGAGAATAACTCCTTCATACTTGACCTGGAACCATTTCATTGCATCATCCTTGGTTACTCTGTGTTGAATACCAACACGAGCCTTGCACCTACGGCGACGAGCCACACGGTATCCTGGGCGTTCAAGGACAACGTAAAAGTCCATTCCGTAGATACCGGTAGAAGGGTCATACCTAGATACACAAAATAAAACATATGAGAACAACAAAAACCAGCATACAGTTCAATTAATATTAAGCCCAAATCTAACATTCACAGAAACCAGTAAAGGGTTTAGTTTTAATCAGTTTCAAATCACAACCAGTAAAACAATTCATCTTTCACTAAATCCAAATCTAACATTCACAAAACTAACAGTAACTCTTCATATTTTATAAACCTCAAATATAAAATTCTACAAAAAAAAACAATAACGGGCTCAGCTTGAATCCATTCCAAACTTAAAGTTCCACAAAAGCCAGAGTTACTCATAGACAACTTTAACATTAAACAAAAACCAATGAAGTCTTCATCTTAAATCAATTTAAAACCTATCATTACGACAAAACTGCACAAAACCCCCTAATTTGGATACTAGTCATTTAGATGCAACTTAAATACTTTTCTACATATACAGATACATATAGTACCAAAATCTTCATGCAAAGCCATCAATGTATATCTCAAGGAAACTGCACAAAACTGCACAAAATCTATCATTACGACAAAACTGCACAAAACCCCCTAATTTGGATACTAGTCATTTAGATGCAACTTAAATACTTTTCTACATATACAGATACATATAGTACCAAAATCTTCATGCAAAGCCATCAATGTATATCTCAAGGAAACTGCACAAAACTGCACAAAATCTATCATTACGACACAACTGCACAAAACCCCCTAATTTGGATACTAGTCATTTAGATGCAACTTAAATACTTTTCTACATATACAGATACATATAGTACCAAAATCTTCATGCAAAGCCATCAATGTATATCTCAAGGAAACGTTTTTTTTCAAAATGAACAGAAAACTTACTTGATTCCAAGATCAATGTGCTCTTGGATACCAAATCCAAAGCAACCAGTGTCACTAAAGTTCCTCCTAAGAAGCTCATACTCCTTAACCTTCAAACCACTCTCAAGAAGCTGCATAGCCTTCTCACCTCTCACAGTCACATAGCACGCAATCTTCTCATTACGCCTAATACCAAAAGACCTCACAGTGTACCTCGCTGTTTCACATAAACCACAACATACATCAGATTCAAGAATAACACAAACTCAAATCACAGGATCTTAAATCTCAATTGACATACCCTTGGAGAAGACAGGGGTTTGACCACTGAGCTGTTCCAACACCTACATAAGATGACCAAAACCACAACAATTTATAACTTATCACTCAACATTTCCTCAGTAGTTTCCAAGATAGTATAATATAAATTCCATAGATTACAGTGATTGTGACCAAACCCATTACAGTGATTGTGAATCGTAAAGTATAGGACTTTTTCATTGGTTTTAGACCCATTACCTTAGAGGCACGAGTGAGACGATCACCACTCTCACCAACGGAGATGTTCAGAACAAGTTTCTGAACCTTAATGTCCCTCATGGGGTTCGAGAGCTTCTTCTCCGAAGCCTAAGAAACAAAACAAAGTCCAGATATACACCCATTGAACATAACACATTATCATTGAATCGATCTACAGAGACAAACGAAGAGGAGTAAAAATACCATTTTATGGAGATCAAAGTCGAGCTAAGAGAGGGATGCAATGTAGAGTTGCGAAAACGAAACTGCGTCGAGTGGGAAGTAAGAGGAGTTATATGGGTCGGTACTTAGGGTTACTTATGCCAATGCAAAGACGATATTGTCCCTTTGGGAATATTGAATTATCAAATTGGTTTAATAAAGGCCCAAATTACAAAGCCCACGACTACAATATGATTAGGCATATGGCCTTCTTAGTTTTGTTTTTCTTTTTTTTGGTTTAACAACTCATGCCATTGATTATACTCTAAGGTTGTGATTGGTGACACAATGGATGCGGTTATTTAAAGAAAATATTGAAAACCGCAATATGTCCTCCAATCAACAAAAATACAAAAAATTGCGTTTAAAAAAAAAAAAAAAAGAAGTATGCGGATTTCAAAACAGGATAACAAAGAGAATCTTTTTTCATTACGGGATAGTGGTTTGTCCAGCAGTTTTTGACTTCGAATGGAGAGTCCGATAAGAGTGGATGAACCACTTGATTGGATAGACTTTTTACGTTTTTCCATTCAATATTTTAGTATAAAGTAAAAAAATAAATGGATGATTCACTTTCTAAAAATTTATTTTGTTTTTTAGGGGAAAATAGTAGGAGCTCTGTTGGTGGACGAACAGCCAAAAAAACCAAAAGGATGTAACTCTTCTTTGTTATCTGCACACATTTCAAGAAGTGATATGATAAAATATATACTATATATGTGAACATTATAAAAGAAAGAGTTTGCAAAACTTGATATAAACATTCTAGAGAAAAAAAAATCTTCTCATCACGAAAAAAAAAACAAACAAGGTTCATCACAGTCTATCAAAGGTATGTTTATAATGTAATTTTATTATATATGTGTTTTTATAGTAGAATTTCACTATAATAATATATTAAAAACTAGTAATAAACATAATTATTAGATTTATAAATATAGTTAGGTTTCTAAATATTTGTATAATATTTTTTAAAAGTGTGTACAAAACATAATATTTATACTAAACTCTATAAATTTTGTATGATTATGTTTTGTAATATAGTAGTTTAGTGAAATTAGTAAAATAATTTAAGATAAACCATTAATTTTAATTTACATAGCAATGTAAGAAGTATAAATTATAGTAATAATTATATTTATTTCTAAAAACATAAATTATAGTGATATTCATATTTATTTCTAAAAACATAAATTGTAATAGTTGATTTATTTTTATTAATAATAAAAAAATTAAACAAAAACTAAGAAAAATAGTGAAAAAAATTAATCAGTTTTTCAAGCAAAATACAGATATTTCATTTAAAATAAAAAGATATGAACATTGTCGTTATATATTATAAACATGCAAATTAAAATTCTAAGTATGCATATTATGTTAAGTAACTATAAAAATACATTATATTATTTATAGTTTTCTATGGATGACATGTTATTATTTATAGATAATTGTACATTATTGTAGATGTAAAAGTAACAATAATTAAATTAGTCAATTTTAATACATATGTATTTGTATGATCGAAATTTAGTGACAATGAAATATTTAATATTGACTCAATATATGATTTTTTGTTTTATGGATAAATATAATTATTTATTGTTAAAATACAACAAATTACTAATTTTATTTTTAAATTTGTAGATATGTCGGCTAACCGCCGGCAAAATACAAATGCTTCAGTCCAAGAAAATACAAGTGTCCCCACATAATCATCATCACGGGTAAACAGTTCACATTTATTTTTATAATTTTTAGTGCATTATAATTAAATAAAATAAATATTTGAGAACTTTTATAACATATAGGGCACATATAATTTTAAATGGACTTTTATCCGAGAAAGAATATTTCTTGAGATGTATGATGAAGCGATTAGGATGAATAATTACCTTTTAAAAGACCCCACAACTTTGGGTAAAGAATTTATGGTTAAAAAGTTCAACGAGGAGTTTGTTGTTAATATAACGTATAAGTTTTTCAAAGAAAAACTTGATCGGTTGAAAAAGAAGTATAAGAAGTATCAGGCTCTTATGGATTCTCCGGCATCACGGTTGATCCTACTACATTTGAGATTGATGCATCTGAATCATGGTGGAATAGTTATGTTCAAAATATATTGTTGAATGGGAAAAGCGGTTCATAACATATATTTAAATCAAATTTGATATAATAACTATAATTATGTTTATAAATTAAAAAACAATACATCGAGCAAAAAAAGAATTTGTTTCATCATCAATGTTAACGCGATACATCTCTTCGTTTTCTTGTGTCTCCGGAACTTGACTGTATGGAATTTCATTACCATATGTTTCTTGATCCATCTCGTCTTCAATATTAGTTGCACCTTCATTCATCATTTCTTCTCTTTGCTGGTTGACAGAATATTGATTATGGGATTAGACATTGTATAAAGTGAAATAACGTTGCATCACATCCCACAGCTGTGGCGGTTTACGTTTAAATAATTTTACAATTTTACATACCTGTTAAAAAATTATTAATAATTATTGTTTACTTAATTAAAATATGTTTATTGCTTATATATTAAAATCACTCTCTTGTATAATATAATCATTCCATTTTAAAGTGGGTCATGTGATTCAATACTTATTAATCTATGTTTTTTTCAATTCTAAAATTATTATAGTAATAGGTTATGTGTATCAATAATTTGTTAATAGATGAAGGTTTAACAGATGTAATGACAGATTTTGAGCATGATGTAGGTCATACGGAAGCAGCAGAGATAGTAGATGGAAAACATATGACACAAATAAGAGAAAATATGTTATAATCAGAGTACTCGATAATACTTTTTTTTACTATGTTTTTTTTACAACTGAATTATTTTACTAATTTTACAATATATATGTCAAAAAATCAACGTTTAATTTAGATTAATTTGGGTGTTTAAGATTTATAAATACATTAAAAAGTTTTCTTTGTTAACACAAAACAATCTATTATTCTGATTTTTAATATATGTATTTCTAACTTATTTATCTATTATCTGTATTACGCACTGCTTTTTGTTTTTTTTACCATTCAAACATTTTATTGTGTACCGCAAGTTGTTTTTTCACCAATCAAACATTATTATGTACCGCTTATTTTGTACAATCCGCACTTGATCCGCAAATACATTTTTCCCGCACATACTGCAGTTGAACCGTACCGCACTATCAAACTGTTTTTCCCGCATAACCAAATTCGCGGTCGCCATTCGGACCCTAAAACTAGGTAGTACCCGCGGTTGAACCGCGGTTCAATTTTTTCTTAGTCATCGTAACATATATTTATATGTCTCTTTTTTTTTGCATATGATATATATGTTTGATCATTTTGTTTTTCTTAGCGTTTATTAGTATTTTTCTATTTTCTTATAAATTCTAAAATTCATTGAGTTTTAAAGTGTAATTTTTTTGTTTACTTGACGAATACATATATTAATTGTGTTTGGCGGTGTACTATAGTTCTTGATCACGTATGATATCGTAGTTTTATTAGCATATTCGATAATTAATACAAACAATCAACAATCATATAAACTTGAGCATGATGTAAATTAAAATTCTACAAAATGCTAATCATCCAAAATAAGCAAAACAATATTCATAGTTCAAGTGCACATGATCTAACAATCCACTTAATCAAATGGTCTCGATAACCTACAAAACATGAATACATTCTAACATTTTTTGGAAATCGGATTTAATCAAAATCCACTTGTTAAATAAACTTATTGTAACTCATCGACCGCCATCTTTATTAGATCCCACGTCCACTCTCAACCCATTGGACCCACCCTCATTCGATGGTCGGTCCGCTACGTCCATGAGACTTTAAATATAAAGACTTGTTTACCGACCCTACAAATCACCACGTGATATTTCCTCGTATTTTGTCCTCACTCGCACGTTTAACTCTGGAGTTCTCTCGAGATGATTGACCAAAAAATAAGTGCACTTTGGTGAGGTAAGTGGCCAAATTAATTATTTTAAACTTCTCCGCAAGCACCACTATATTCTGAAACCGAGATGTTATAGTTACCATTGAAAATTCTCTTCTGACGTCTTCTAAGATTATTTTTTCAAGTTCTGAAACGCCTATTTAAAAACCACATTCACTGTTACCTCCCAATATATGCTTCTTTGTCTATAATAAGCACTTTTAAACATGTCTTTGAAGTTACCTTTGATAAAAACACATAAAACTGACCATAAGATAAATATGGTCTTAACAAATAAAGTCATACTTCATAAAGTGATTGTCTTTGACTCGTATTGATAGTCATCGCAAAAACCAAAGCTATTGAGAATTGTGTGCTAGGCATTTTGAAGGGTAGTTTGGTGTCAGATGCTGATATGAGAATCTTGGTAATCAAGACTTTGTCCCCAATCCTATCTCATGTGATAAATATTGCCTCTAACACATGATTAGCCATTTGTGTAATCCACAATCTTGTTCTTTAGTAACATAACATGAGCACCAATTTTCAAATATAGACTATAGATTGGCAAACTGGAGAATATGTTGATAGTGTTAAAGAAATCAGGCGTGAACACATGATTGTTATGTAAATCTACTTTCGTAAGATATATTATTTCTTGACATGTTCCATAACACTAAGCCATACATAAATACTCACTGGATTAAGATATGAACAACAAATTATAATTAAGATAAAAACTGTAAAATACATAAAATAAAACTAAAATTACCTTTCAACTTCTCTAGTTTATGTAGGTTAAGTGAATTGACATCATCATTTTTGGAGCCAAATTAGCTTTATATTCAAAGAATTTTGGATCATTCTTTTCGTGCAAAAGCGTTGAATCTCCATAAAATTCTCTAATATTATTTTAATAGGATCAAAAACATCTGCAATTAGAAGTTTTATGTGAAATAGCGACCATATCATCTAATTTATTTGAAGCAGATGTTTCTTGCAAACCACAATTGTTTTGTTCATCACATGAAGTATTTCCACTCGTTTTTTCCACAACTACTGTCATCGTAGACTTGTTCCATATCATATAATTCATCTAGTAATTAAATTTATGTATAAGATTGTATATTATATATCAGATAAATATTAGAATGTACTAACCTCCGGATGATTGTGACTACAAAGCATATTCAACTTCTACTTCTAAATTTGTGATGGGATTTAATGGTACGTTTGGATTTGATAGACTTGATTTTGTGAAAATTTCACATATTAAAAATATTTAAACTTTATTTGAGTCAATTTTGATTTAAATAAATGAAAATACTCTAATAGTTTCCAAAATTATCCAAATTTTCGAAAATATACTCATATTCGTCATGAAGTCGATCCTAACCCAAATTAGTGAGATTTTGAGAATTGAATATAGCTACCAAATTGGTTATCTGTAATTTTTTTATTTTAGGAGGTGTTATTGGATATGAACTTTAAAAGAGTTTTGATGACTTAAAAAATATATAGAAAGTAGATAAATGAAAGATTTCAAATGATACTAGAGAATTTTGTATACTCTTTGATTAGTTTTTCTAGAATCATAGAAAATGATTTTGAGAATACCTTGTCAAAATACAATACTTTGAATGATTAGATTTTGTGAAGGAAAATGTGTAGAATTCATAAACCAATAACATAATATTTTAAATCAATGACAAAATGAGATTTTTTCATAAAAGTGGAATAACATAAGACTTTTATTGACTTTATAAATCCACGAATCCAATAACTCTAGACTTATAAAGATTTTAGAGTACTTTGTACAAATATATAAACCAATAACGGCAAACTTTAATAAATTTTTGGAAAATCTTAGTTGAATAACATTAGAATCTTAACAACATCTAAATCTTTATAACTCTCTAAATACACAGATCAATAATGTCCCTTTAATGTTTATGAGTATTGTTTTCTGGCTTCATTTTTAATATATATATATACTATTTTAGTTTTCTGTTCATTTAATGTTTATGAGTGTAGAGATTCTGTAATTCTTCATCAAATAAGTCAATGTCACTTGATAAAATAAATGTTTTTATTCTTACCTCAACGAATATGAGCTCTAACATCTCATTTAAATAGAAATACAATTATATCTTTTTAGTAATTTTGACCTTAGTTCTCCTTTAAAGTATTTGCCATTTTTAATTATATTAATCAGGGGTGGGATAATTAAATTACGGTAATCATAATTGTATTTAATCTAATATATACGCTATTAGATGTTATTTATAACAGCAAGATGTCTCTTCATGTAATACATCTCATGTATATTAACAAAATTCACTATAAAAATATATAGAAAATAGCCACAACTATGAAAATCCATCATAATAAAATAATAAACCTTATATAGAAGTTAACAATGGAAATGTTAAAAACTTTAATCAGAAAACAATTTAAATATTTTAAAATTTAAGCCAAAGTCCATTCTTGTTGCCTTGATCGTAACTAAGACCTAAGAAAGATATGACATTTTTCTTATGAAAATTATACACATATATGAAATTTCAAAATTATTGAAAGAATCATATTTTCAATGGAACATGAATCTGAAGTATTCTCCGTGTCGTGTCCTTTCTACTTGATCCTTCCTTCTTCATTTTCAATCAACCTCTATCTCCCACAATTTATCTTTGCATGTCCTCTTCTTCTTCTTTTTTTCTCTTTTTTTTGCATGCTTTATTAAAGTACCCCATAGAAAAGAAAAAAAATCTGGAACTTCACTTTCTCTAGTCGCAGTTCAACCTAAAGACCAAAATCTGAAAACAAAGAAAATTTTTAAAAAATAGAAACAAAACTTCCGAATTAAAAATCCAAAGATGCAAGAACACAACGATGCAAGAGAACAATTGGATTAAAACTCATATGTTATAAATGGTGATTTACTTTGAAGTGTAAGCAAAGAGATCACAGTGGTTTCAGGTGAACGATTGTAACGCCTTTGGTTGATCTGTTCTTGCATCTTAGGGTCATAAATCGGTTGTCCTATTAAACACGTTAGAACACAGAGGTCAAGTCGGAATTGGATACTATGTGAGGTAAATCAGTAAATGTATAAGGAAATAAATTTCTTCATCGATTCTTATTATTTAGATTTTTTTGTTTAAATATTTTGTATTCTTAAAATTAATGACATTTGATTTATGTTTCCTTTTCTAATATATCGATTTTAATTAGGTGAGATATTTTAGGAAATTCAAAATTAGTATTGGATTTCATATTATTAATATCTCAATATTAAATAAAAAAAATCATTGTGTTTGGTTGTAAAGATTGTAGAGAATTTTAATATTAATTACATATCTTAGATATTGCACTTAGTATTTTATTTTATTTTAACAAATAAAAAAAAAGTGAGTATGAATATAAAAAGAATAAAAATTCAAAGTTAGCGAGTATAAATATAGAATGAAATAATTTTATTGATTCATTCTTATTGTTTAGATTTTCTTGTTTAAATATTTTGTATTCCTAAAATTAATACATCAGATTTATGTTTTCTTTTACCAATATATCAGTTATAATTAGGTGAGATATTTTAGAAAATTCAGAATTAATGTTAGTTTTCATATTATTAAAATCTCAATATTAAATAAATAAGAATCATTGTGTTAGGTTGTAAGGATTGTAAAGAATTAATGATGTGCTTCATAATCCGAAAAACCGAGCCGTGTGCTCTTGTTCCAAATCTGAATAACATTAATTGACCCGAAATTTTATTTTTTCTAGTGATGACATCTTTTGTAAATAAATTGCGAGGACATGGATAGATTCTAATTTGTACTTCAATTTTAATAGTATAAGGATATGATACATATAGTTAACCAGTCATACGGTGGTTGCTACAAAGAATCAAAAGAAATAGCTCGTGGGAATAGTCGATATGTAGCAACATTTCGTTCTATGTTAACATGTCCAAAGAAGAAAGAGGTTGCTTCGACATCCAATGACGTATATCATGTAAAAGATTACCTAATTTACTGTGATCCTCACCAGTGTTGATCAGAGTGACAAGCTCTTGGCTATCACTCTCAAACCAAATATGTTGGAAAACATAAAGCTTTAGCTTGTAGGACTGAATAAGAAGGTTGAAGTTTGGCACAACCAGCCGATATAACATTTTCTGTAGAATCGCGAAGAATCCATAATGTAGGCGTGTAAGGTCATCCTTGATATAAGGATAAACATACTAATCCTCATGAATTTAACATTATATTAAACTATACTAATCCTCATGATTCTACCGTTTAGCTTGAAATATCGACTATTCCTCAAATTTTCTTTTATTTTTAGAAAAGAAAAAATTAAAAGAGTTATTAAAAGAAACAATTTACAGTTAATGACAATGACAGCAAAACCAGGAAAACCAGTTAATACAGTTTTGAAATCTCATCGTGGTCCAGAGAGCTCAATAGCTTCAATAATAAAGGAATGCTCTTCATGACCATAACTGTAATTCCTAGAGACACTTGGACCTCTAGCTTCATACCCTCCTTCACACTGTTCAACTAAACCTTCTAGTACCTTCAACACTTGAGACATCCTCGGTCTTAGATTTGGATGTGGCTGTGTACAAAGCAAAGCCAATTCTACTACTTCCTCCAACACCAAATCATCAAACTCTCCCTTCAAATCTCTATCCACCATCTCTGCAAATTTCTTCTCTGCTTTCAATGTCCTTACCTGATCCAACAAAAATCAATGGTTTTGATATATGTTTCGTCCTAATGGGTTCTGTCTAAACTGAGGAAAGTTTCTTGCTTTATGCAAATGACTCAAAGGATATAACAGAAAGATTCCATCTTTTTATACTTACCCAACTCAATATCATTCCTTTTCGAATTTGACCATTGCCTTGATCGATCATCTTATGACCTGTTATGAGTTCAAGAATTAGTACTCCGAATCCGAAAACATCAGTTTTCTCTGAGGACTGTCCAGTGGAAAGGTACTCAGGAGCGATGTGTCCAATAGTTCCTCGGACTGCAGTTGTGACATGGGAATCTCTCTGGTCTAAAAGCTTTGCGAGACCAAAATCGCCAACAATTGCTTCAAAGCTCTCATCAAGTAGAATATTTGCAGCTTTGACGTCTCTGTGAATAATCTTTGGATTGCATTGCTCATGCAAGTAAACAAGTCCTCGAGCTGCCCCAAGTGCAATGCTTATTCTCCGATTCCAATCCAGAGACGGTTTTTCTCCATAATTGTCTGAAACATGTTATCTTTTAAGGAACTTTTTCGTGTTATATATATCGAAAGAACAACACAACAAGAAAATGTTTTAATTGAAAACCTCTCAGGCGATCAGCTACGCTTCCATTTGGCATGTACGGATACACGAGCATTCTTTCTTCTGGAGTCATACAGAATCCAAAGAGACGTAAAAGGTTACGGTGAACAGCTAAACCAATCATCTCTACTTCGGTTTGAAACTGAACTTCTCCTGTATAATTAGGATCTTTCAATCTTTTAACCGCCACCACAGCTCCATTTGGGAGATACCCTTTATAAACCATCCCAAATCCTCCTTGTCCCAAAATGTTCTTTGGACTAAAATTGCTTGTTGCAGTTTGTATTTCGCGAAAACTGAACCTTTTTAGATGCCCGATTTCAAATTCGTAGTCTTGCTGCACTAAGAATCCATAGAAAGTAATGAAGACTTCAGCAACGTCTAGACATTTACCGTAAATGACAGACGGATAATATATTTTGAGAGACTATAGTGATGTGTACCGTATGATCTTGAGAGACGTGATCGATGCCAAAGCACCCAGAAGAAGAGAAACATTAGAGAGACAATAAAGGCAACAACAATGCCAAATGCAAATGAGAGCACTAAGCTGTGATGTTTGCTATTATCCTTTGTAGGTAAACCGGTCGCTGCAGATCAAATAACTGCACGTTAAAACAATTCACATTCTACAAAAAAAAAAGCTGAATTTAGCAGAGAATTTGCGGTTCAACATACCATTCCTCACTGGTGTAGAATCAGAGCAAAGCTCTTGGGAAGCTGGACCACAAAGGAATGCATTTCCTACAATCCTACAACAGAAAATTTATCAAGAAGCTTTCACATACATTGCAATGGCTAATAATGATGCATTTTTCGCATATCTTACCTGTAATCTTTTGCTAATATATTTGGAGTTGGTCCACTAAGATTGTTGAACGATAGATCCCTATTCAAAAAAAGAATAGTGTAAGAAGCATTATACAAAACAGTAAATCTCGATATACTGTAATGTTAGGTCGAGGCCGTAGAGCAAGACATACAAGAAAGAAAGACCTGAGAGGCCAGCGACGAGGTGAGGGACTTGTCCAGATAAAAGATTCCTACTAAGCCGCCTACAAGACTTAAAAAGAGACTTGTAAGATGATAACAATCACAACATTAACTACTAAACCAAGAATCATTAATATCAAACTCACAAGTAGTTTAAGTGAGTTAAGAACCCTAACGAAGCTGGGATTTCTCCACTAAATCGGTTTCCAGATAGATCAAGTGTTTCAAGCTCAGAAAGTTGGCCTAACTGAGATGGAATAGGACCGGTTAACTGATTATTCTGCAGTAACCTACAAAAATTACAAGTAAAACATAAGATACAACAACACATTCATGAATTCCAAGATTGGCCGCAAATTTAATATACTGACAATGTATGAAGATGAGTTAATTCCCCAATACTAGTTGATATTGTCCCCGATAATCCTTTACTGGCCATCTCTCTGCATTAGAAGATTCAATAAAAACAATTCAAATTGCGGAAAAAACGTTTCTCAGAGGCATTTTGTCGAACAACTAATGCGCAAAGATACTCACAGAGAAACCACATAACCTTGAGAGGAGCTGCAACCAACCATGTTCCAAGTACAAGGATCAACAGAGTTTATATCCCAACCAGACAAAACCTCTTTCTCATCTTTCATCTTATTCTTCACTGACATTAAAGCAGCAACTAGAAAAACAAAAAACAAAACGAAAGTTAAAACCTTTCTTCTTCACAATAAAATAAAGATCTTGAACTTTTTTTCCACACCTTCATAGTTAACACCCTTGGGAGATAAGAGACTATCCATAGCAGAAACAGAATCAAGAACAACAGAGAAAAACAGAAACTTTATCACAATCTCCATCTAAGAGGAAGTAAAAGAAATCTCAAGTTCTTTTTTTGTTTTTGTTTTTGTTTATTTCAATGTTGTTATCGTTTTCCCGCATTTAAATGTTTGCTGGGTTTTTGCCCTTTCGTCTAGGGCAGACCATTAAAAACATTACTATAAAATACATTAAAAAGACAAGTTTTTTGCATTAAATTATGTACAAATTGAATCGGGAACGAAGAAGATTACAAATAAAAAATTGAATGGAAGCGGGAAAATTCTCGAAATTGTCAAATGATTGTTCCCTTGTCTTCTGCTCTCAAGACTTTTGTTTTCTATATCAGACTTTGCCAGGGAGTGAGATTAGATCCTATGAAATCACACCTACAATAACAATGGTACAACCGCACTCTGGAAAGAGATTTGATTAATCAATCAACGGTTTGATTTATTTTAATTCGCCATTACACAAAACAATGCTCAATCTTAAAGCTTTGAAGTTTGAATGGTGGTGACAGGCTGACAGCAGATCAAATGGTTTGATAAAATTCGAATTGATGTCAAAAATATAAAAATCGGTTTGAATTCGGTTTTTTGATAAATTTTTTCGGTTTAAAGAAAATACGGTTCGGTTCGGTAATTTGTCCAATCTTAAAAGGAACCCTCTAAAATTGTTTGTTGTTTTTTCTCCCTTTGCGCCGCTTATCAATGTTCATGTTTGAAAAGTGTTTCCTTTTCCTCAAATTCACAGTAAAACGATATGAATTCTCTAAAATCTTTGAGGTACAGTAGCATCAGAGAAGCTTTAACTCATCAAAATCCAACAAAGTCTTCATTTTTATGTCCCCTTTACTTCTACAATCAGAGAAGATGGTTAAAGCCTGTAGATTCAGCTCAAACTAGGTTAGAGAATCGAACAAGAGATCATCGATTAGACAATCTCATTGTTCAGATTAGGAAACTAAACATCATTCTCGAGATTTCTAAACTCATGTCTTGCAAAAAGCGTGGTCCTTTTGTGTCTTTGCAGTTGATGTCTCGATGGAAGAATCTCGTTGGTTTGAATGTAAACGTTGGAGCTTTTATTGGTACGTATCCTCATGCTTTTGAGATCTTTACACATCCTTGTAGGAAGAATTTGTGTTGTAAGATTACTGAGAAGTTAAAGGGATTGATTGATGAGGAAGAGAATGTGATTAGAGAATGCGAGATTGATGCAGTGAGAAGGGTTAAGAAGTTATTGTTGATGTCGAGAAATGGTGTTCTTCGTGTACATGCTTTGAGGTTGATTAGAAGGGAATTAGGGTTGCCTGAGGATTTTCGGGATTCGATTTTAGCCAAGTATACTTCTGATTTTAGGTTAGTTGATTTGGAGACTTTAGAGTTAGTTGAAGGTGATGATGATGAGAGTTTGTGTGTTGCAATAGTTGAGGAGTGGAGAGAGGTTGAATATAGAGAGAAATGGTTGAGTGAGTTTGAGACAAATTACGCGTTTCCGATTAATCTTCCAACAGGATTCAAGATTGAGAAAGGATTCAGAGAAGAGTTAAGGAATTGGCAAAGGATTCCTTATGTGAAGCCTTACGAGAGAAAGGAGATTTCTCGAGGGTTAGAGAGATTCGAGAAGCGAGTGGTTGCAGTTATCCATGAGCTTCTGAGCTTAACGGTAGAGAAGATGGTTGAAGTCGAAAGATTAGCTCATTTCCGAAAGGATCTTGGGATTGAAGTAAACGTGAGGGAAGTAATATTGAAACATCCCGGGATTTTCTATATATCAACAAAAGGAAGTACGCAGACTTTGTTTCTAAGAGAAGCTTATAGCAAAGGCTGTTTGATTGAGCCAAATCCAATATACAATGTGCGGAGGAAAATGCTGGATCTGGTGTTGTTGAAAACGCGTCATTCGAGAAAGTTGTTACAAACGGAAGATGAAACACATGAAGAGAAGAGAGATGTTTTAGTTGGCTCTCATGAAGATTGGGAAGGAGAGAGAGATGGAGATTGGGTCTTACCAATTCTGGGGAAATGAAGTTTGTGCAAAAGTCCCATTCAATTCCCAAAGTGTATCAGATTGAAGTTGTTTGTGAATTAGATGAACCAGTTTCATAACTCCACAAAGTTTTGTTTTTGTGGTCATAACCAGTTCGATTTGTTAAGTTACAGAATTAGACTTGGCGGCTTCTAAAACAAAGCTATTTTATAATGGACTCAAAACAATTTGGGTGATGAATTGATGATCCGGAGGAGAGATGAGTTAAAAGAGTGTGCTCCAACGGCTATATTGCGATCAGGCCTCCAACAAAATCTCCAAGTCAAAGTTCTGTACGACTTAAAGCCCAATAAGGACCATGAAACTACTCAACTAGAGAACAGTATTTACGTAGTATGGTATAGATATCCTAACAATGGTTTTGTCAACTTGTAAAATGCTTTGAAACTATTATTTCGGGTTATGTCGGAAGTTCTTATCATGTTATACAACAAGCCAGATAGATAGAGTATATAAAATAATAGTTGGAGTATCATCACTCAGCAGAGTGAGCCAAAAAGTTAAAAGTTAATACCTGTTAGTTTTGAACATAACTAATATAAATAACTTGATTATGACTCAGTTGATTGATGATAAACGTGGAGGCGATATTTCCGTTTAAGGTTGATTGCGATTGAAATGAGCTCGGGATAAAATGCGTATCCAGCTCGGTATAGATAAAGTGTTTAGTTTATAATTTTGTTCTTGAGAGAATATTCGGATCTTTTTATTAATGGGATACAAGAGGTATTTATAAAGAATCAATCGTCTTGTCAACCGCCTTTGAGTAACCTTTGTTACTCAGCGCGTGCGCGGTGAACTTGAATCTCTCGTCGAGTCGCACTTGAGTGTTTACGGTAAGTCGGTTATTCTTCTTCGGGCTTTAACGGATGGGCCGTAGCTGGTCGGCATTTGACCTGCTCGGTATTCGACCTGCTCGGGATTTGACCTACTCGGTATTGGGTTGAAATGGATGAGGTGTGAATTCAGCAAATGGGCCTTGAATGCTTTCTGGGCTGGGCTGATAGGATTGTCACTCCTATCTCCAACACCGGACCGTATCAAAAGACAATTAGATGAAAGTTTCTAGCACTAAACCGGAATGTAAGAGAGGCAACTTCCGTGTATGTAATTGTACACAAGCTATATGAGAGTTAAAAGACAATGAATTGAAGCTCTCACAATGTTAAAAAGACGGTAAAGGCGGCTGCTTTGCTCTATCTTTACTCTATGTAACTGTAAATGATTGATCTTAGTCAGACATATATATTTGGGGGAAAGTGGCATCTAAATCCTGAACTTGGGCCAAAATACCATTAAAAGCATGAACTCTAATGGACGTCAATTAAAACATCATCTTTTGTTGACTTTCCAATTAAATCATTAACTTTTGTTGATTATGCCAAATAAAACATGTCATAAAGTCAATTAACGTACCAATTTAACAGAGTTAAGTTAAAGTAACAATTTCCGTTTGACTCCAAAATGACGACGTTTTGCATGTTTTAATGTTTTTAAAATATCATAAAAATCATGAACTTACACATTTCGGCCATTAAAAACACGGACACTAAAAAAAATATTTAAAAAAAAATCACAAATTTAGGATTCGAACCATGCACTTCTTAGAAATAGCATTCATTCTTTAACTGCAAGTCATAGTGTTCTGTTCATAAATTATCACAAACACATATACATACATATATATTAAAACTCGAAAATTTTATAAAAACATAATCGAAAAAATGTTCACATATTCAAAAAAATATTATAAAAACATATTTGATTGTTCCAAGCGTTGATATTTGAATGTTTATGTTTTTATAACATTTTTGAGTTTTAATATTTGAATCTTTAGAAAAAACATATTTGATTTTTTTATGATGACTATTTTATAAAAAATAGAATATGTTTTTAATAACATTTTTCGAATATGTGAAAAAAAAATTATCTTGTTTTTTATAACACTTTCGAGTTTTAATATTAGTATAAGTATATGTATATGTGTTTGTGATAATTTAAGAATAGAACACTACGACTCAAGTGGTTAAAGAATGAATGATTTTCCAAGAGGTGCATGGTTTGAATCCTAGATTTGTGATTTTTTAAAAATGTTTTTTTTTAGAGTTCGTGCTTTTAATGGCCGAAATGTGTAAGTTCGTGATTTTTATGACATTTTGAAAACATCAAAACATACGAAACGATGTCGTTTTGGAGTTAAACGAAAATTGTTAACTTTGACTTAACTTTGTTAAAAAATTAGTCCGTTAGTTGACTTTACTACATGTTTTATTTGGGGTTGTCAACGAAATTTAATGATTTAATAGAAAAGTGAATAAAAATAATGTTTTAATTGGCTTCCACTCAAGTTTATATTTTATTGATCTAATTCACGATTTTAATGATATTTTTATTATATATAAGTGGTATAAGTCAAAGTGAAGAAAGTGGTGAGAGTGATTTATCAAATATAGACCAGTAGCAGAAGAAGCTTGTATATAGGGGTGGAGATTTGATTTGTTTTCTTACCATAATATTTCATCAATTGTTGTTATAACTTAAAAAAAAAAAATACTTTGAGAGTTTTCAAATAAAGGCCAAAGTGATTTATCTGATGAAGTAATCTTCATTTTGTGTTCCAGTCTTCGTCCTGATCAATTCTTAATTAGATCAAAACCCACAAAAAAGTTAGTTTCTTTTTTGTTTGCTACAATTTCTTCATAATGTCCACAAAAAACAAAACTTTGCAGAGATATGAGAGAGGATCACTAACTTAATTCACAAACAACATGAATTAGAAAATGCTCATAGCCAAGCCTTGTTCTCATCTGAAGAAGTGTTGCACAGAGAATCAATCTCTCCTTTCCCGCCCAGGATACGGTAGACTCTATCACAGAGAATCATTCACACCTTTAACAGAAAGAATCCTCGAGCGCTCTATATTTCACACACATCTCTAACAGAATCCTCAGTCACACTTGGTCTTCTTCTTCCTTGAGACCAAATTCTCAGAAAAAGATGAACTCTGTCTCCTTCTATCTCTTCCTCCTCCTTATCCCGTTAACCGCCATTGCTATGTCTATGCCGACGACCATCTCTGCCGCCACGACGATCGGATTCACCTACTCGGCTACAGCTTCCATTTCCGGCTCCGTCCAACTCTCGCCGGAAAGAATCGCTGCGAAGTTTGTTTCCATGAAAATTCCAGCGGTGAGGCTTCTCGACTCAAGTCCGGCGATGATTCGCGCCTTTACTTACACAAACGTATCTCTCCTCCTCTCTGTCCCAAATACTCTAGTTCCTATCTTCGCTTCAAATCGTTCGCTCGCGATGCATTGGCTCCATCTCCATGTGCTTCCCTTCCATCATCGCACTAAGATCTCAACAATCTCTGTAGGTCAACGACGTGATTTCATATTCGCCGCCGTTGTTTCTCCTCCGCGCGATGCAGAACCTTCATCTCTCTCTCTCGGATCTGAGAATCTACAGTATATCTGTATCCACGACCTTCTCTTTCTTTGACATCATTCGTTCGTCGACGGCGCAATTGAACAGTTCAGAAGTGATTAGTATTGTGCCGATTTTGCAATTCCTTGAAAAAACCAACTCAGCTTTCCTAATCAGTCTCTGTCCCTATGACATGTTCCGGTCAAGCTGCTCGATTCCAATTGGAACTAATCTCTTTGAAACAATGCCTTCTGAAATCAGAGATGATCTTGCTACCGGAAGTACATTCCGTAAAATCTTCGATATGATGGTTGATGTTGTGTTTAGCTCTATGGCCGTCACGGGACACGAGAATCTTCCGCTGATTGTGGCGGAGACTGGTTGGTCACTTGGGTTGTCGAGACTCGATATCTGTGAGGTAAGTGACAGATGGCTGAACAGCGAAATGCTGTTGAAAGCATTGATAAGTCACTTGGGTTACGGACCATCAAGAAAAAACAAAGTGTTTCAGAGGTTTACATCTTTGAGATTGTTGAGACAGATCCCAATCTTGATTTTGCGAAATGGAGTCTTTTGCGTCATTACATGATTGACCTGTACTACACTAGAATCTGGCTTGGACTCTTAGTTGGGTGCTGTCTAGTTGCCTTCTGCATAGGCACATGGGATCTTATCAGACAAAGACAAGAGAAGAGACTGTGAATGGGTGCGTCCTCGTTATGAAGCAGCATGACAGTACTAGTGTTGATATGACAGTTTCAATGCAGTCAACATTTGCAAAGATAACTCTGCTTTTTTTTGTTGATGGAGGAAGAAGAGATCTGGGAGACATTTGTTCCACAATAAAAAATGAATCTCAAGTTTTTCTGGATCCTACAATCATATTCAATTTCAAGTTTTAGATCACTTTCATGTATCAAATGCTTATATTCTACGGATTAATTGAAAACAGTTAAACGACATTGACCAGCCTTGGAAAAAAAAACTCTTTGTCAAACAAAAGATAGATTGGTACTTATTTTTGATTCTTTTACATTTTTCCAAATTCAGTTTAGGTTGAGAGTATTCACGTAGACAGTAGGTTCAACTTCAAGGGCTCTCACCGAAAAATATAATTAACGAAACAGATTTGATCTTTCACATTCGAAAGCAGCAACGCAATATATAACCTGCTAAGTCCGGTTCGGTTCGACCCAAAATCCATCTAACTTTTTATAACCCAAAAAAATCAAAAGTGGGCAAGAATGAATGAATCGTAAGAGAGCTTATGCCTTATTAAAGGGCCGGGCCTGTTTGTATGCCCATAAACCAAGTAGTCGACTAAGTATTTAGGTTAGTTTGGAGAAAGAGAATTCTCAGAATTGCTCCGTTGGGATTTGCTTCGTCTACGGTGAGTTTTTCTTTGTCGGTTGAACATATAAAAACCCTTTCGTTTTCTGGATTCGGGAACCCTATCGGTAGATAGTGCTATAGAGCTTCCGTCTGGTTTGTGCATCATTCTTGCTAATTATTGTAGAAATTTACCCTAGCCTCTTATTCTAATGTTAAGATAGCAAAACAACATTACCGGGCTAATAACAAACTTGGTACGTACGTACGACCACTTTGAATCGGGTTTGATAATTAACAACACATGTTTTGTTTTCATGTAGGTGCTTTAATTACACTATGGAGGAAACAGATCAACATTGTCGGCATTGTCGCCTGCTTTTACATGAAGTGAGACTTTCTTTTACGTGGTTCTACGTACATCATTATTTTTATTTTAAAATTTTATTAACACCACTTGTTTCATTCTTTTAAACAGTTGTTGATGTTAACTGAAAAAAAAAAAAGGAGTTGATTTCGGCTGAACATGTGAAGAAGAAGAAGAAACAGATTGAACCGTTGCCAACGCATGTGTTTATTTTTCTTTCTTTGTTCCTTTTAATGCTAATATGCGTTGCCTTGTTGGCCTTAAGCTGCTGGGAAGTAAGATTGTATGTTCCTTTGTGTTCTATATATAGCACCTTGTGTAACAGCCCCTGGTGAAACAGCGATCCATTAGTTCGTAGAGCTATTTACTCGATTGCAGACATTTTTTTTGCTTTCCTGATCGGTACAACCTTGTTTTCGATGTCGTTTGTTTCGAGAAAGAGATCGATCAATTCCAATTTTTTCTTTTTCTATTGATTCTTTTAAATTTATGAATGGACACCAATATATGCTTAAGACAAGAACAATTATTATAGTCTTTGATAAAAGTTGTGAGTTGAAAATTATTTCGTTGGTTTACTTTGCTAATACTCCAACTATCGATTGAAACAAATCAAAACATCTGTTTGAGCAAAATTCACTAGCTAGTTAGTTTCTCCGTTTTTCCTACTGCATCAGTCATCTCTTGTAGTCAAACTCTAATGGTTAGCCTCATTCAGAAAGACTAACAAAATATTAGTCTATTACTTGTCTTAGAGGCAACACTTTATCCAAATAGCATAATTCTGAATCAAGTAATAGAATTTTCAAGTGATGTAAAATTCGTTAAGTTACAGAATGAGACTTTGCAGCTTTTACAACAAAGCTATTTTATCATGAACTCGAACAATTTGGGTGATAAATTGATGATCATGGAGGAGAGATGAGTTAAAACTTAAAAGTATGTTTCAACGGCTATTTTGCGATCATGCCTCAATCAAAATCTTCATGTAAAGGTTTTGTACGACTTAAAGCCCAATAAGGCCCATGACACTAGAGAACAGTATTAACGATAGATATATGTTATAGATATCCTAACAATGGTTTTGTCAACTTGTAAAATGCTTTAAAATTATTATTTAATTTTCCTTTAATTTTATGATATGCAAGTTGTTGCAGATTGCAATAGATATTAAAGTGTTTTTGGTAGTTAGAAATAGCCCAGTAAAACTAAAAAGTGAAGAGACCGAATAACATGTTTTGTTTATTATATAAAAAAGTGACAAATTTAACCAAACAAAGAAAGAAAAGTGAAAAAAATAAAGAAGAAGAAAGTGAAGAAGAGAATGAAGATGTGAAGATATAGACGTGACGAAAGTGCTAAGAATTTAGTACTTTGGTTTCTCTCTTTTTGATAAATAAGAAGAATATCCACATCGAAATTTGATTTCTTAAAGGAAAATTAATACAGTATAAAAACAAAAATAAAAAGTTTGAAAGCGGAATAAAGTGGAATTCATAACAAAACAAAGAGAAAAATATGAAAAAATATGGAGCAGACAAATCAAAATGAAGGCAGCCAAGGGAGTATAGTGGCATAAATATCAAGAAACTATTATAATGCATATATAGTATTTTGACGATTCAGGTGTTTAACTTAATAGTTTGTATTAGTATTATATACCGTTATATCATAACTCTGATTTTAGTGTAGTAGTGTGTGAAATTGTTCATAGACTTTTACTAGTAGTTAAGTAGTAATTATAATAGAAATAAAATCAAATTAATACGATAAATTCTTGTTTTACTGCGATCTATTACATTTGTAAATAAATGTTATTTTGGATTGGCTTACTTGAACTATCGTTTATCAATAATGTTGACAAAAAAAATAATTTTTATTTTTTTTGGTTTAGTTTAATTCGAAATAAACAAAACTACATCTTATTGTCAAGTGAGTCTTATTCGGTAGTATTTTTTTTTTAATATATTATTCGAACACAATACTTGGACTAAAATATGGTATGGCATATCGTAGAAAAGACAAACAAAAAACCCCAATAAGCTCTCACCAGCTTCTCAGCATCAACCTTACCCACTTTGTTTTGTCTTCCCCCATCTAACATTTTTTCTCATTATTCTATCACGTGAAGTAGTACGGCTCGAGAATATAAATCTAGACAAATCGATGACATATACTTCTGTAAACGTTAGCTAGTTATTGGATACAAGTTTAGATGCTTCTTTGGTTTGTTTTTAAATGATACCATCGTTTTCTTTAAGCAATGGCGATGATATCGTTGGTGGTTTTTGGTAGATATCTCGAGTTCTTTGTTAAAATGGTTAACGTTCCAGTCATTGTCAAACCCTGATTTTATTAGAACTATTTGACTGACGTGTCAACGCTAAAGTCTAATTTCACTGAGATTACAACTAACGTGTGAATACCAAACTCTAATTGAATGAAGTCATATCATAGTCTCAACCAATAATCAAAATTTCGTGTTAGTGATTATTAGGACCTTATAACATCGGTGCAAAACCAATAGTCAAGACTTTTTGTCACTATTAGTACTAACCATCATATTACTAGGCTGTGTTGAATAATACATTAGATCATCTGCATTGAGTCCATCACCAATAAAAAATTGAGCATTTGAAATATAATTGGTTCATCTTTTTCTAATAATTTAATATTAAAATGAACAACTAAATTATACTAAAATATAGGTAGTGAATAGTTGCGGTAGTTGGAGCGGACAAATCTGTTTGTGGAGTAGACCACTTTTTGTTTACTATTCACAAATTTTAGTTCGTAATAGTGCAGATCAGAAAAAACAAAACAAACAATCTACTGCGAACTAACTGCATACCGCTTTTACATTTGGTCCGCAATAAATTGTGTCCGTTCCAGAATTAAAACGGTTTAGTCCACTATTGGTTTATTCCGTTTTTTTATGGTTACAATTCAAAGCCATAATATTTGAGAGACCGTGAGAATCTGTCACCAATGCAGATTGCCTTAGAGCATGATTAATGGGAAGTTCTTAGAACGAAGGTTCTTAAGATTGTATATATATAAAATAATAATTAAATATTAGAGAGGTTTTTAAAAGAAGAGAGAGGAATGAAGTTGTTAAGATTGTATGTATATAAGATAATAATTAAATATTAGAGAGATTTTTAAAAGAAAAGAGAGGGTATCTAAAGTTGCTTATTTAAAATACCCTCTTTCTACTTTTTAATGGGAAGTTTTTAAAATGGAGTTGTTAAGATTGTATGTATATAAAATAATAATTAAATATTAGAAGGGTTTTTAAAAGAAGAGAGAAGAATGAATTTGTTAAGATTGTATGTATATAAAATAATAATTAAATAATGTTAAGAACCCCTTATCTAAGAACTTCCCATCGAGGATGCTCAATAATGTTAAATGTAAATTTGAATGTGAAAAATGTAAATTTAAGTTAATTTTGTTATTAAATAAAAATTAGTTAACAAAATTTGTCAATTTTTAAACATATTTTTCTATAATTTCAGAAAAAAAAATACAAAGTACCTCGACAAAAGCGCATGTATCTCACAGACCGCAAATCACACAACACCCAAAAACTAATACTCACATGATTTATCTTAAACTCAACTTTCTGTTTCCTAACTCAACGTGAAACCGTACGTATATCTTTAAGAAGACCCAACACTTGTTGCATTGTTGGTCGTTTCCCCGGTGTCTCCGCCGTACAAAAGTAACCAATCCGAAGACTCTCGACCATCTCATTAACCGATTCTCCAACCGCTAACCGCAATCTCAAGTCAAGAGCTTCCTCTCCTCTTCTCTCCTTAACCAACCTTCGAACTGATTTAACATTCTCATCACTCCCTTGCTTCCCGGTTAATAGCTCAAACAAAATCACTCCGAAACTGTACACATCAAATTCTACATTGTTGTTATTACTAGTATCATCACCGGTTTTCGCAATGCTGTTGATACCGTAATCCGAGATTCGCGGCTCTAGGGTTTCGGTTAGGAGGATGTTGGTAGCGACTAAGTGTCCATGAGTAGTGCCAACGTGATGAAGATAGGCTAAACCACGTGCAACTCCTATGGCGATACGGTGACGTATTAGCCAATTTGTTTTCTCCGGTGATGAATCTCCGACGTGACTCTCCCATGTATCGGCACTCCAATCTTCCACGTTGGTTTCTCCCGCCGGAAGCTCGTGTAGCCATCGGTGAAGATCTCCGTTAGCCATAAATTCATATAATATAAGCTTCTCTTTTCCTAAAAACAACAAACCACATTACATAATTAGTTCGGGACAAAAAATAAAATAAAAAGTTAGGAACAATATATAATTAGACGTTTCAGAATTTAATTAGATGTTTCCGAATTTTTATCTTGTTTCGCGAATATGAAATTTAATTATTATGTAATTTATCATTTCATTTTCTAACTTACTAATACCAATCAATGTGAGCAAATCCCAAATATAAAAATTAAGGAATCGGAAGGATTCGATGAAATTTTTATTTTTGTGTATGAATGAAAACAAAATTATACAAAGGGTAAGATAATATAAAGTAATCTTTTACATCAATTTTTTATCTTACATTCGACCCAATAACATTCATCAATATTCATGCTGTTTCTATCAATTATACTATTTGGACCCTAAATGCATGTTCATTTTTTTTTAACGGGAATAAGCAGGATTTTTTTATTTTTTTCTTAAAATGATAAGCAGGATTAGAGCGTCAAATATTCAAATGGTGAACTGTAAAGTTTAAGTTAACTTCAGGTAATAAAAGATTTATAGATGCATATAGTGCAATTTGCAAAACATATTATGCTTAATAAGATCAGCAAGAAAAATATTATGTAGCATATTCGTAAAGAAAAAAAGATAGTTGAAACTTGAAACCCGACAAGCTATATACTAAAATCTCTACGAGTCCCAAAGCAAAGGATGTGACTTGTCTTCACATATTTTAAAGTTGTCTCAGTCCACTAACAAAAACACCAAATGAAACAACCCTAAAAACAAGTCATTGTAAGAATCTACAGTATATCACTTTATTTTCTCTGAGAAACTTTTTGGAATAATTATACTGTACATTTTTACGTTAAGGTCACGAAATTCATAAAATCATGTAATCATGGCACAAAAAACATATTAGATTTTTTTTTTACGTGACGTAACATCATTACACAACTGACATTTTTTCGTCTGTACATTATATGCTCCTAATGAATACGACACCGTTTAGCATTTAATGCCTCATTAATGTTTATCCAAAAACCCGTGAAAGTAGAGACAAAAATTCATTAAATGACGTCTACGCCTCGATATTTTTTTAGTATTTGAAATTCCAACCCCCATCAAAAAATGTTTTATAGAATAAAATAGTCAAAACCAAGTCTTCACTAGTAATATAATTGGTTCTAATTTAGTACTACAACAATTAATTAGCTGAAAATTATATGATTCAATATTTATCTTTTGTTTACAAAAAGTAAAATTCAACTATTTTTTTCTTTTTCGGCTTGAAATATACATAATTTCATAATTTGTGACGTCTTTAGAGGTTTTACTTTGTTTAGTAGTAACTTATTTAAATAGAAAAATATTTGTTATCTATAACATAAAATATATTTGCTACTTGGTAGAATCAAAGCATGTCCTATATTGGGGTTTTTAAGTCGATTTCAAAACTTTTAGGTGATAATTAATATGAAGATATAAATATGGAGAAGATTAGTTTGGTACCTGCAATGCAATAACCGGAGAGAGCTAGAAGATTTGGGTGCTTAAGCCGAGTTAAAGCTTCAAACGCAGTAACGGCGTCGTTTTGATCAACGTCTCTGATCTTTTCAAGCACTTTGATTGCCACGTGGAGATCTCCGGGTAAAACGGCACGGTAAAGTGGACCACAAGTGCCGTCAGATATAACGGACTCCGTTCCGAAATGTGACGTGGCAACAATCAGATCCTTAAAGGTAAGATTCATCAACGGCTTAGATGCCATCACAACCGGAGCCGCCGTTGGTTCTTTTATATCGGCGACCCAAGACGAACCGGACTCCGTTCCGAATTCGAACGGTCCAGATTTCTCCATCTTGTAATCCAAAGGTGCAGGATTCGAAATCGCCCATCTCGATTTCATCCTCGCCGATTTCAATCTATGGCGGATTAAAATAAAAGAGACGACGAAGATTAGAATAATCAAAGCTCCTAACGAAGACGACAAGCCAATCACCAAAGGAGTGTGCTTATGAAACCGGTGCGTTTTGACGGTTCTATGACGTGGTGGCGGAGGATACCGGTGAGGGAGACGGTGGTGATAAGGGATTTTGGAGTCGTTGAAAATGAAATTGCCGCCGTGTGAGAAAGCCGATTTACCGAATTTTCGGTACTTGTCAAAGCCGACCGAACCGGAAAACCGGTTTTGAGATAAATTCAAGAACTCGAGATGATTGAGATTCGGAAAATCAACCGGGAACGAACCGTTCATTAAATTATCCGATAAATCCAAGTAATTCAATGACTTTAAACCGGAAATAGGTTTAATACTGCCATTGATTTTACATCTTGAGATATCGAGATGCTGTAAACCTGAGAGAGAACCCAAACCAAGAGGCAAAACACCGAGATTGTTACGAGAGAGATCGAGAGCTGTGAGGTTAGTAAATCCGGTTAGGTTAACCGCGTTTGTAAACCGATTGAACGAGAGATTCAACTTCTGAACAGAAGAAACCGAACCATTAACCGGAATCACTCGAATAGAACCACCAAACCGATTCCGGGAGAGATTAACGGAGATAAGACCGGGTTTAGACCAGAGCCAAGTGGGAAGAGAACCATCAAGAGAGTTATTGGAGAGATCAAGAACACGTAAGCGCGTGAGATTACGTAAAGGGTTCCAAGAAACGGTGCCGTTTAGGTTTCTTGACGGAAGAACGACTTGAGTGATGACGGCCGAGCAGTTAGAGGAGAACCAAGAAGAGTTGAAGCCGGAGACGTAACGGAAAACTCTGGTTAATTGACGGAAGTCTGTGCCGTTAGGACAAGAAACTGTGGAAGAGTCGGAGTGTGAGAAAGAGACCAAAGATAAGAGAAGAAACAACTTTAGAAACATGTTTAGTTTGGTGTTCATGATTGTTCTTCCATGGAAGATAAAGAAATGGTAAAGAGAGAGAGAGAGAGAGAGGGTTTAGTAGTTGCGTTATATGAGAGGAGCTGGTGAGGTTTATCAGAAAAGAAAGAGCTACACATACGGTTGATAATTTGCTAACGATGACGTGGATTATGATGCAAAAATAAAAGTCAAATTTTTATAAACTAGCATATAATATTACTAAAAGTTTAAGAGCTTAATATGGTGACCCAAAAAAAAAGGTCTAAGAGCTTAATTTAAGTTTTCCAAAAGGTATAAAAATGTAGTTATGTTCTTAATATTAGAAACTAAAATCTTAAGAACATGTGGTAACCGGACGATTCAAATAGCAGTCGAATTAAATATATTTTTGTATCGACGTTATAATGTGTTTATTGAGATTTTCACTGTTATTTTTTTTATATATACTTTCTCTGTTTCATTTTAAGTGTAGTTTTAAGTTTTAAAATTTTTTTCAATTTAAGTGTTGTTTTAGATTTTCAATGCAAATGTTTTTTAAAATTTCCAGTTTTATCCCTATTGTTTAAATGTTTTGACCAATGAAAAACTGTTAAACATATTAATTAAAGGTAAAACAAAAAATTTAATTGTTTTTCTTAATAAGTGTGTAGAATTCTTAAACTACATTTAAATTGAAACAGAGGGAGTAATCGTTTACTCGATAGCAACATTTCTAAAAACAAACCGCACAATAATTATCTCAAAAGCATGCATGAACATAATATTTATAAGAATAATAAATTGAATTTTGGATTAGAGGATTCTGTAATCATGCATTTATTATCATCATTGTCTTTATAACCTACTTTTTTCTTTCTCTTTTGTAAAAAGCGAAAGTTAAATTAAAGTTAATATAGGAATTAAACAATTTTTTTTTACTTAAATCATTGAATAATTTTGTGGTAAATTGAAATTTGAAACTATTTGCATCAACAAAGAAGTGTACATATATATATAATATATCAGATTAAACTTAATGAATCAAATAATTTTAGTGCATCGGATAATTGATAATTGTGTTCAGAAACTTTTATTTACCTTTCACTTTTTTCAAAAGAAAAGAGAGACAGAAAAAAGTACCTCGTAAAGATAATGATGATATTGATAAGTACATGATTGGTATCCTATAAATCTAAAGAGAAATCATGGAATTCATTTTTTGCTCCAATCATGGACAAATATGTATACTTCAAAAAAAGGATAGGCAATAACTTGGATTTAGTGTAGTTATATACGAAGGACGTGCATTAATAATTATGCTACTGTGTAATTGACCATTAATTAAAATCGGTGCACACTGACCTTGTCTTTGTGTTTAATTGGATATTTTCATTGATTTTACAGTGCAATTTGATTTGAGAGACTAGTAATATTGTCATTTATATAAAAGGAACGTGTTTATACTGTAGTCACGTCAACCATAAAAACAAGTAAAGAATATACTTGCTATTCGATTTATTGTCAATTATTTTTGAGATAGAAACAAATATTTACGAAATTGCAACGTAGGTTACCACACAAAAAATGATATTAACAAAATAATACTTGTATTGAAGCAACTAAATCCTTAATAGGAGTCTTTTATAGGGTTGCATGTGATATTAAAGTGCAATATACTCAGCACGAATGATCAACGTTTGCAGTAATATTACAAAAAAAAATGCAAATTCTATTTTAATTTGCAGTATGTATAGTCAGTTGGTGTTATTTATGGGTTTGAAACTCAAGTGAAGTAAGCAAAAGGGTATGGTTGGTGCGATGACTTTGTGTGGTAGTTTGATGCAGACGATGAGAAATAGAAACGTGGACCCTATCTTTATCAAATTATCTAATTTCATCCGATGTTGTATCCTAGGTGTAATTTCATATAGTAGTATCCAATAATCTTTTAAAGTATTAAAAAAAAAATGTGTTTTCAGAAATTTACTATTCTTTTGTTTGCCTTGTAATGAATGCTTTAATTTATTACTATTGGTTATTTGTTGATGGGTTTGGTTGAAAGTAAATAATGGTGCAGTTGACATCAGAAATAAAATAAAACAACTGTGTACTTTTTGATCTAACATTTCGGTTATTGAATTATCAAAATTTTTTACATTTCCGTTAAAACAACTGTGTACTGTTTCTTAAAATTAAGAATTAAGGTTTTATTATATTGAGAATTAGTGTGGTATATCGCTGTCCAAAACATTCCCATGAGAAACCACACAAAATCAAAGTTGCGTTGAATTTTATGAATTTAATATTAGTGTTGTTACTATTTTCAAAATTTCAAACATTTGCAAGATTTAATGACTTGAATGAAATGTCCGCCGGAGAAAAGACTATATTTTAATGTTTTTAATGAACATTAGTTAGTGTATAAATATACGGTACATGCACCAAGGAGATCGGTTGGATCGGATTATGTGGAAGCATATTTTATCAGGAGATTATTTTTTACTCTTTAAATATACCCTAGAAGTTTAAACTTAATTTAGTATCCTATTAATGCAAAAATGATTAATTTTGTTTAAATGCCAAAGCTCATTTGAACTTACTGAAAACTTTTTGCCAGAGTCTTCTCTTCTTCATAATTAGAGCATCACAGTGTATATATTTACGTCTAACAACATTTAATTATTGTGAAAAGTATTAGTTAATATATTGCATATGGTTTATATTTAAATAACATTGGAATAAATAAAAGTAATTAAATAAATAAAAGAAAGAAGGGCATTGAGAAATTCCAAACAAATCCACTAAATCCCAAGACAAAAAGATCCATAGAATGCCAACTAATATTCCACAAAGTATCAAACACATTCACATTCTCCTTGAGCAACCCAACCTAAAAGTTATAATCCACATTCTTTATTTTATCATTTTAACCACTCACCCCAACATGGTCGGTCCATGTGCTTGCTTATATGTTTTTTTTTCACTAATGATACTGATTATATTCAAAAAGAAGTCTCGAGTTTACAACAAGAGGATCAGATGCAATCATCTCAGATCAACCAGATTACAAAAGCAAACTAGCATTACCATAATCAACTTCGAAAAGGTGTTTTAACCACAGTAGAACCCCGACAGCTACATACGATTGCTTGCGATCCTATTTAATAACACTTCTAGCAATGAGATGAACACCTAAATTAGAATTTTAATCCTCCACAATCAGCTCCCATTTCAAAAGATCTCCTAATTCTGATGATAAAAGATGAGAATGATACTCGTATCATGGCCAAGTTGAGACCTTAACACTGCTCTAATTAGTAATTAGATGATGCAAAAATTATCTAGTTTATTATGAGGTTCTTTATACTTTTCATGGTCTACTGCCAACAGACAACATTAGCATCAAGCTTACTATTAACAGAAGTAAAAGATCTTTTACTATGCAGGTTCACTGCCAACAGACAACACTAGCATCAAACTTACTATTAACAGAGGCAAAAGATCTTCTACTATGCAGTAAAATATTTCTTCTTACATCTTTTAAAACCCAAGCAGCTCCTCCAATACTCTTTTGTTTATTCCATGACAATCCTAAATTGCATTTTAACAAATCACTAGGTGGGGGACACCACTTCATTTTAACGGCTTGATTCTTGTGAACATTCTCTAATTCTCTGGGGTCTAAGATTTATGCTAGAAACCACTGATTCACATCTACTTTTATCTTGCCATTCTCTCAGAGATTAAAAACTTCGTTTTTATAAAAAAGAACAAATTTCTATTTTTCCAAAGTTGCCATAAAATCTAAGGGAAAGCTCTCCTAATCTCCATAGGCATTTATCCAATTTTTGCAACCAAAAACAAATAGAACATGTTATGGAACAGAGAAATAGGATCAAACTCGTTTTCAGGTGAAGGAAAATTTGATAATGGCCACGTCTGTCTGGCAACAGAACATGTGAAGAGCACATGGTTTGATGTTTCACCTTCAAGTCCATAACTTTGGCATTTAGAGTCAGCTTTTAATCCTCTTTCCATCATTTTATCCACAACTGGGATTACACCACTCAGAACTTTCCATATAAAGTTTTTAATCTTTGTAGAAGTTCTTGATTTCCATACTTGATCTTTGATAAAAATGGTAGAAGGCTGAGTATGAGCTTCTTTGAGTAATTCCTTCTTCTCTCTTTGGTATGCAAACTAGTATTCTGATTTGACAGAATATACAACATTTTTAGTATGTTCCTAGGCAGGGACAAACCTAGTCGAAAATATTTGTGGGTGCAAACCATTTTTTTTTTGTTTCAATGAGTTCAAAACATTAAAAGTTATTAAAAATCTAAAAAATATATACTAATTTTTTTTCTTTTAATTAATGTAGGGTCACCTGACCCCTTAACCTTCTACCTAGGTCCGCCCTAGTTCCTAGACAAGAAAGTCTTTAGATGATCTGATCGGCTCAATCTTTAAAAATTAATTCAACATCTCTTGGATAGAAGAGTTCCGGTAGAGATTCCAACTTCCAAAATCCAGTAATAGGGTCCAAAAGTTCTTCAGCTCTTAAGTCCAGATCAAACATGATGTGTTTCACTAAGGGAGCTCTCATAACACCATCATGTAGCCACTAAGAAGACCATACAAATGTGGCTTTGCCATCACCAATCATTTGTCTTAACCCATTTTTCAGTAATTCCCTTATATGGAGAATACATCTCCACGTAAGCGATGGCCTGAGTCCCAAATCTGCTTGCATAAAGGATGCCTCATCAAAATATTTGCTTTTTGATGAATCTAGCACATGGTTTTCCTTATCCACCATAATCCTCTAAGCTTGTTTAGCCAGCAAAGCTTGATTGAAGATCTAGATATCTTTGAACCCAAGCCCACCTAGATGTTTAGGGATACATAGCTTTTGTAAACTTGTCCAATGCAGTTTCCTTTTATCTTCTGTGGAGTCCCACCATAAAGAAGCGATAGATGAAATAAGTTATCACATGTTGTTTTTGGAAATTTAAAGCAAGACATGACATAGACTAGTATAGCCATAACCATTGCCTTGAGAGAAACTTCCTTTCCTCCCTAAGATAAAGTTTTTCCAAACCAACCAGACATATTATCTTTCATTTTCTCATGAATATAAGCCAACACAAACAAAGAAAGGGATAAAGGGTCACCCTGTCTAATCTCTCTCTCAAATTTTATCAGGCCAAAAGATTTTCCATCGATCAGAACTGTGTAAAAATCAATGATCACACAGAACATCACCATATCCACTAATCTTAGACTAAAGCTTAAAAGCTAGCAAGAGAGCCTTAAGGTAACTTCCATCCTATCATAAGCTTTTGACATATCTGTTTTCACAGCCATATAATCCTTGGAGATGATAGGATGAGTCATGAGACCACGGATGACTTTATGAGTAATTAAAATATTGTCCGAGATTAGCTTTTCTGGGACAAATGATGACTGATTAGGTAAGATAATCCTAGTCAAAAGGGGTTATAGTCTAGATACCATTATCTTTGAAACCACTTTATACATCATAGAACATATGCTGATTGGCCTTAAATCACTTATAAGTGGAGAATTGACCTTCTTTGGAATTAGGCGAACATGAGTGAAATTCCATTCTATTGGGAATGAGCCATCTTAAAAAAACTTTGAAACTTTTTTAATGATCTGCTCACAAATCAAGTCCCAGTAATGTTGGAAAAATAAACCAGTCATCCCATCAGATCCTGGAGCACTGCAAGGCTTGATAGAGAAAACTACATTCTTGACATCCTCTTTAGAGACTTTAGAAATCAACTGAGCATTCATCTCTTCTGTTACCCTGGGTGTTAAAACTTCAAAGAGATCCTGAGGATTGGAGGTTTGGGAAGAAGAAAACAAATTCTGAAAGTATGACACAACCACTTCCCCCTTTGAAGCTTCTGATTAATGAATCACTCCAGTAATGTCCATCAGTTTTGCCAAGTCGTTCCTTGATCTAGTATTTTTAAGTGAAGCATGGAAAAACTTAGAGTTTGTGTCCCCTTCTCTAAGCCACTTATCTTTGCTCTTCTGTTTCCAAAAGCTTTCCTCATCCCTGTAGGCTTCCACTAATTTGTTCTTGAGTAAACACATCTTTGCAGAAGATGGGTTAGTTGAGGGTTGGACCTTTTTTATTTCATCTTCCCGAACTATGATCTTGACCTTGGAATTTAGATCATTCTCCATCTTTCATCGACTTAGTGACTTCCTACATTTTGGTAATCTAGTAGAAACACCATAATCTACTGAAATTCGTAGACGAATTCCATGCTTTGAAAATAGCTTCTTTCACCAAAGGTTTATGCATAATTCTTTTATCAAATTTAAAAGATCCTTTATAAGCATATTGACAGGCATGTGATCAGATTTTTTTTTTTTTGCCAAAAAACCAATATTGGAAGCTGGAAATACCTTGAATCATTCTTTATTACCAAAACACGTATCCATTTTGCTTTGGATCCATAAAGTTTGTCGTCTACCTCCCCAAGAGAAGTTGTAACATGAACTTGGTAGTTCATTCATCCCACAACATCTTAGCATAATTGAGAATGGTTTCAATGAGGAATCACATCTTCTAGGGCCTCCAATCTTTTATGAGTTATTGAAGATATCATTAAAATCCTCCACCATGCACCAATTCTACTTCCTATTGGCCCCAGTTCTAGTAAGTCGTTCTCATACTTCCTGTTTGAAGCCAGAGTTTGGATTACCATACACACATGACACAAAAAATTCCTTTGAGCCAAATTGAACACAAAGATCCAACACATTCTTATCAACATACTTCACCTCAATATCTACACTGTTCTTCCAGAACAAATCTAAACCACCACATGTACCTATCAGGTCTAATGTATAAACATGATCATAACCTAACCAACCTTGAATATCTACAACTACATCCTTACAGTTCATCGTCTCCATCAAGAACAAGATCTCAGGGAAGTGCTTTTTACACAGTTCCATGAGTCTAGGAATTGTCAGATCTTGAGGCCGCCCAAAGCCTTGACAATTCCAACTTAGTAAGCTCATCATATCTTGGACATTCCCTCTTTTGGGACTGCCAATGTTGATTTTGCCCTCACATCACTGGGAATACCTTCCAGGTCCTGACTTGCTTTCCTCTTGCCCATTAATCCTTCTTATACACCATGATCCACAATCACTTGCTCAAAAGAAACATTTTTCCCTCTTTTCTTTGCCTTTCTAGAAGTTTTAGCCTGCCTTTTCCTATGTTTACTAAATTTTAACTAAGTTTTGGATGGACGAACTTCATCACCACCAAACCTAAATCGTTTAGAGGGAAAACTAGCTGAGGGAAATACAACAAAAGACTTACTTGATTCCACCTCAGGACCTAAACTCTGTTTTGAAGTGTCATCACCAGCTTTCATTGCAGAAACCATAAGTTTTTTCATATGATGGTGAACAGGGTCTGTTCTGGTTGTAGAATCATCAGAAGAGTATCCACACACCAGACTCTTTCCTTTGTCTACCTGAAGAGTAAATATTGGAATTGGTTTTAAGCTTAGAACAATTTTCTGCCACCCCTACAGATTTTCTTACACTTTCTTCCTTTGGTATTATGTCTTCTTCATTAGCCACAAGCAGGTATTGTCTCATACATTAAAACACACCAAGAGCAATTCTTGGTCGAACAGTGATTGGGTGAGTCCCTACTTGATCTTCACGTAGTACACCAAACAGAGGATCATTCTCAGATAAAACCCTTGGTTTAACTATTTTAGCAACATTCTTTCCCAATCTTCTATCCACAGTTGCCGACTGTCTAGCATTGATCATAATTGGGCATTTCTTCTTTTCATGAGAAAGTCTTTGGCAATTGTAGTATCTTTTCTGCACCCTCTCATCGAAGATCATAATCTCTGCCGATTGGTTCCAGGGTAGCACAAATAATTTGCTTTTTGTAAGAGGTTTGGATACATCGAACTTTACTTGGACTCTTACATAGTAATCACTTTGAGCACGAGAAGGATCATAAGTCATTTGGAAAACTTGACCAACAATTTCTCCCAATGCCGTGATCGCAAAATCAATGTAAAAATTGATAGGAATGTTTTGAATTCGATCCCACAGCAGAACAAATTGGAGCGAATTTGGAGGAGAAACTTCAAATGATCTTTCAATTACCAGGCCCCATTCATTGAAGGTTTGAAGACCCTTCTCGAGAACTTCTTCGAGATCATATTCATTCTTGAAAATGAACTAGAATTTCTCCTTTGACAAAGCAGTTCCACGAACTTTATCAAACTTTTGCCACTTATGTGGTATATTGTGTATAACACCAGATACTATTTGGCAATCTGGATTATAATCCTTCCAATCAAGCTGATAACATTTCTTTCACACGAACTAAAGTTTGGCAGGTCTCACAAAAGAGACATCATCTTCCTCAAGAGACATCACCATAAGCGTTTTATCCGTCGCCACTGACATCTTCACAACTTGATGAACCATTAATTCCAAACTAAGTAGACCGAAACCTCACTTGCAAAACCATATCAGAATAGCGCCGAAGTTCAACTGACACTTCTTGATGTGCTCAAATCTAATACCCTAAAGTATCTAAGCAGTCGCTATAGTATTTTAGGGGTCAATCCACAAGGACTCAAGATAACACTCAATCGATTCTAGAATATGAATTAAGCTAAGCAAAATAGATGAAATTAAGAATAACAAAACAATTAAAAACAGGTAGTAATTCAGTGGAGGAAAACGCTAGGCTTAGGGAAACTTGCAGGCAAATCAGAATTATCAAATCAAATCAATTGTCAGGAATAAATTAAGTTCCGCTCTCAAACTTGAAACACATATGTAAAGTAAACCAATTGTCGTTGCGAAAACTATCTATTCCTAAACCTAGAATTCCAAATTTCTTTGCAAATTCTATGAATTTAAACAAACATTAACGTTCAAGTTCAATTGTTCACAAAATCCCTAAACCAAATTTCTTTGCGAATAGGGCTTTTGCTCACCAAACACTAGATCAGACAATCAATCACACTTTCGTGCCAATCAAACAACCTAACATCAGATTCTAGTTCGCGAGGCTAGAATAAACATTAATCTCAAGTCTAGGTGAAAAGCTCTATAGATTATTCCCTAACAATTAATTCAGATCTAATAATTCATCAAATACCTTTAAGCAACCCTAATCCTAACAGAGAATCTACTCAGGCATGGTGAATGCAATAAACATCATGAATAGAATAGATATCATATAATAAAATGAAATAGAGTAAAAATACAAAGAGGTTCAAGAATTCTTCTCCAAAAACTCAATTGCAGAAAACTCTATCTCCAGAAATCACAAAGTGTCTTTCTGGAGGCTCAAAAACCTAATTATATAGTTAATCAAAACGTTTTGGAGTTATCTCGAAAAATAAGGAAAACTTCTGGATAATCTTCGAGTTTGTTTCGCGTTCTGGTCACTGGCATCGACCGATACTGTAAGTGGTATCAATCGATGCTGGGTTCTTTGGTCGTGTTTCTTCGAAATGAATGGTGTCGATCGATGCTCCTCAGTGTCGATCGATGCTGAGCTTGTTCCCGAACGGCTTCAACTCCAGATTGCGTCAAAAGCTTCCAAATCCTCCAATTAGCTCCATATGCGCCTATAACTTGAAAAGAACCTGAAAGACTCTAAAACTAAAGAAAAGACTCAACAAAAGAACTTACATCATGGTTAAAAGTGGGTAAAAACCATGATATATCACTTCTCTAGCTAGCATGAACACTAAAAATTCAAGACCGGAGACAAGAACTTACCAAGCGAACTAGGGAATTCTATACACCGTAATCCAAAATCTAAGCACAAACCACATATAAACAACCGATTGAAAAGCTTAGCAGAAAAAACCAAAATCATCAAGAAAAAAGAAGAACAAACACTCTTTTCTAGATAGATATGAGAATTTAGGTCTAAAATTAGACATAAATTAAACAATTGCGACAAAACAAAATGTTAAAACAACAAAATGCCCTATATTCTAGAAGATTGAAGCCTCTTTTAGAATAAGACAATCTTAAGCTCACAAAAAGAATTGAAACAAAAATTATCTTTATTTTGTCTCGTGTGCTTGCTTATATGTGTGTGCGATCTTTGTTCTATTTTAATGTTATTGGGTTATTCTTATGTTTGGAGCTTTGACCGGAGTTTTTGATTTGATAATTTTTATCAGTTTTAATCTTCGTTCGGGTAAAATCAATCAAGTTTTGAATTCTGCAGCTACCCTGATTAAGGTATAGAAGTATGTTTTAAAATTTCTCCGATAGAAAAAAGAAATCACAATTTTGTAATATATAAATTGTTTTTGACAGAGAATTTTTATGCCGAATTTGAACTTAGAGGCCCATTATAAACAAAATAAACGCCAGCCCAATTAACTGGTCCATGATTATGCATTAACCTAAATCTCTTTCTTCCCTTTTTATTTGTGCAAGCCTAAATATCAATAGTTGACCTTTTTTGTTTGAAAAGTTTGAAAATTCTCCATAGTTTTTTTTTTCTTTTGTTCATCGAAAAATATATATTGGAAATGTTGTCAAACCGCATTAAAAAGACATAGTTCTGACTTCTGAGTTTTCTGACTAACTTAATCTGAAATTTCAGGAGACATTTTTTTTTGGAAACAACTAAACATAGAAAAATATTCTTTTAGTGACAAAAAAAAAACACAGAAAAAAAATTAACATGATAATTTGTCAAAAAAAGAGGAAAAGAATTGATTAATTGCTTTCTAACTCTCACGAATCACACCTGTCGAGAAAGGTAAATTCACCAACTACAAATGTGGCCTGATACGTGCACGTTATTATCAAAATGTACGGTCCAAGAAACCTTTGATTGAAAATCTTTATAGCACTTTTAATAATATTAATAAGATTTTATTAGATGTGTTGGGTAATCTATAAATTCCAGCAATTAGTTCAATTTCACGACAAGTGTAAACTTTTCAATTTGTCACTTTGCTTATATTTAAATCTTGACCGACCATTATGTTATGTTGACTTACGGCCCCACCGACTTCCCTTAATTAATAATCTCATACCTTTGACTTACGTTTTAGTTTTCTAATAAAATTCAATTAATATAAATTGTGAATTTAGCTGACTAGTAAAATTATTTGTTATTTTTCAAATTTTATCATTCCATGGAAATCATATTGTGAATGTGAATGATGAGTTTTCTAATTGACTTTTTTTTTTTAATTAGGTGATACTACAATTTTGGAATTAGTCAGGTGTTAGAATTAAACCATTAAGTACATGTCTACTAATCACTAACATAACAAGCCACTTCTTTATTTGTGATGTAAATTTCTTAAGCTGTATAATTTGCTAATAGAATATTATCACAGCTATTGTTGATTCGTTTTGAGAAATGAGTAGGCAAAAGCACACGTAGAAGGTAGAAACACAAGAAACCATTAAAAATGATAATGACATCTACGATTTGTAATTGAATATTCTATAATGCAAGTATGTGATCATTTTCGTTTTTTACTCTTTTATAAAAT